>OZ026613.1:93287408-93567408 GCA_964020975.1 Hermodice carunculata | reverse complement strand
TTAAAAATGAAACAAGCGACCCAATGCCATAATTCAATTCGGATAAACTGCATTTAACAAATTAGCAATGCTACACATACGCTATGCAGAACATATTCTCCAGAACCTATATTTGACATCGTTAAACGTTACAGGGCTGTCACACTACAACTTATGAGCCGATCTTGTGCCATCATGTTGGGAATTTTCAACACGCCGGCATACGTTTGAGTGAGTTTGTGATAAGTTGGTACAAGTTGTGCACATTTAAAGTCAGAGCCATGTTTAAAACCTTGATTTGGGCAGCTGGTTTGAACATTTCGGGACTTTACCAAAATCTGCCCAATAATCCCAAACACTAGCCATAAATTTGGCTCTTAAGCTCTTATGTGACAGAACGTATTATTAACATAACGTACTTAGGACATGTTTAATACTCACATATGGAGCTCTGCAATTCTATCTGTCTGGAGCAAGCAGCATAAAAATTGAGTCTCGGAGGATTAATAATGTTGCCTTCTGGAAACAAAAGAACAATTGACAAAACTTTCACATTTTTCCTTGTCAATTTGCATGATGCATTTTGCCCCTTGCCATTTGATGAGCAGTGAACCCGCTATGCCAAACGACTGAAACGCTTTTCTCAAAACCCGTTGCTAATTTATGTGTAATTGGTCCGGCATGCTACGGTTTCCACTTCGTTGTATGATTTTATTCCAAGCTACACCGATACAAGTATCAAACAATAACCTTGTCACATCACATCCGTGACAGAAATCACTTTCATTCACATAAGCAGCATATCGCCGTCATGTATACCAACATGACACTCTGTACTTTTTACCTAACATCGCATTACCGTCACAGATACTAACATGACACTCTGTACGTTTAACTTTACAGCGCATCACTGTCATGAATACTAACAGGATACTCTGTACACTTGTACTTTATTTTTTAATACTTTGAAAACGGCGTTAAATTAATATCCCCGTGTTGAATCACCTCTGTGGCATATTATGCAGTGAAACGTGAGCATCCAGGATGGAAGCACCAACATGTCTTTGTTGTTTGGTGGTAATAGTTGTCAACATTCACGTGGTCAATAAATAGCACCAACAGGTTTTGGCGTTGTGTAAATTGGATGCACCGTAATTGTGTAAATTTGTGACGTCACACTACATATTGTCCAATGAACAGATAGCGCTGTCTTCCTCCACAACAAGCACATTGTGCACCATAACAAAAATACAACAGGTGAGCATAGAAGACATATGTTGGACATAGATGTTTCATTTTCAGTGAAACGACGTTAATGATATTGTGTATAATGTAGAAAGTCCGGCGTAAATACAGGCTAAGAAATAGTGCGGCTGTGTATGCACCCCAGAGGCGTAGTTCCCTGTGTTGCATAGATCCGTTTGACAACAACTGGTGCAGTCTGTCATCCCTGAAAAGAATTGTAAAATATAAAATTCTATTCGGAATAAAGTATCAAAAAATCTATGACACAACCCCGATATTCACGTGCATTTGTACGTACGTATATGTCCCAAACGTGTATCAAGGCGAATATGTCTGTTTGATGCAGAGTCAATAACGACATGTTAACATACAGCTGACAGGCTCTACTCTTGGAAGGCAGCGATTTTTTTCACAACATACATGAGAGAAAGTATCAGTAAATACATTATCATAACTGGGCACGACATTTTCTTTGATTCGACAAAGAAAAGATGGCGCATACACGGAGCAAGCAGTTCTAATTGTGGATTGGGTGGTGGATTTGTGTAATGGAGAAATCAGTGTGGATTGGGTGGTGGATTTGTGTGATGGATAAATCATACAACTAGAGTAATGCCTATTCATCCCCTAGACAAGTCAAACTATCGCCCAATCAGTGTCCTATCATGCATTTCTTAAGTTTTTGAAGGTCTACTACTGAACAAATGATTGATTTCCTTAATGATATCCTGTCAAAGTTATTATGTGCCTTTCGGAAAAGGTATAGTTGTCAAACATTACTTGTCAAAATTATTAAAGACTGGAAAAGAGCACTCGACAACCATGAATATATTGGGGTTATCCTTATGGACTTGTCGACGGCATTTGGCTGTCTCCCCCATCAGCTTCTTATTCAAAAGCTTGAAGCATATGGTATGTCTGAAGCGGCATGTAAATTACTTTCTATCTATCTAGACAAAAGGAAACAAAGAGTGAAATATGGCGGCCCCACCAGTGAGTGGACAGAAATCCTACGAGGGGTCCCTCAAGGCAGTATTCTAGGGCCCCTTCTGTTCAATATTTTCATGAACGATTTCTTTCACTGTATAGAAAACCAATACGACATTCATAATTATGCTGACGATAATTACACTGTCTTTTCATGCTCACAATTTAGATGTTATGAAAGAAACCTTTGAATGTGCCGCCAACATGGCATTGAATGGTTCAGACAAAATGGTATGGAAGCGAATCCAAATAAGTTTCAAGGTATGTTATTAGGCGCAAAAATGATCTTAATGAATATGACTTCAAATTGCAAATTGATGGTTTCACCATAAATACAGAAAGATGTGTCAAGCTACTTGGTGTCTATATAGACGAAAAGCTGAAATTCCAGAGTCATGTTACACATATCTCCAAGCAAGCTGCAAGGCACATTTCTGTTCTCAGAAGGTTCTCGAATATTCTTAATACCAAAGAACAGCTCTCAATCTTCAACACCTTTATACTTGCAAATTTTAATTACTGTCCACTAGCATGGCATCTATGTGGGCAAACAAATTCTTGGAAAATGGAAAAGATACAGGAAAGAGCTCTCTGATTTGTGTATAATGATTTTTCCGGCACCTATGCCGAACTTCTGGCGCACTCTCAGAAACCCTCTCTTTACTTACTAGGTAGACTAAGGAAACTATCCATTGAAGTATACAAACTTATATCTGAAATATGTCTGGCTATTCCTGACGATATGTTTGACAAAAGGAATTAAACATGAACTTCGGGATGAACACAAGCTCTTTCTTCCAAATATGGTTCTGTCACCTACGGTTATAATTCTCTGAGGTACCAAGGGGCCAAGATATGGAACTCTCTACCTCCTGCTCTTAAGCAAGTTACCATTCTAGATGAATTTAAGACTCTGATTAACAAATGGCTTGGTCCCTCCTGTAAATGCTCTATATGTATTCTATGTAAAACCAGAATTTCGGTCTGACTTAATTTCCGAACTCTTAATTTTGAAAGCTATGGATCTGTAAATGGATTGCCTGTATATATTCATCTGTTTTCATTGTATATTCACGATCTTTCTTCCTTTCAATTGATATCACTGTCGAATAATAACTACCTCGGCGCTATTGTTCTTTGTTTTATTTGTACTCGACTTGAAATAAAGGTTATATATGTGTGTCCATAAACAGAAGAGAAATATGTAACAATGATAGATTTATCGTCTTGATGACTAATGTAGCTTTCCACATTTCTACACACTTGAGAAAAAGCTCTGGAAATTTCAGTATTTTGCTGGATAACCTTTTCACGGTTTCTGAATACTCTACTATAGAAATTATAGTATTCTGATGTATGCTTTGTTTTAGATTTTTCACTATATCTCTGAATAGTCTGCCATAGATATTGCAATATTTTACTGGATACTGTTTTAGATTTTTCACTATGTTTCTGAAATTCTGCTTCAGATTTTTCATTATGTTTCTGAAATTCTGCTTTACATTTTTCACTATGTTTCTTAATACTATACCATACAAATTGCAGTATTTTGCTGGGTATTCTGCTATAGAGAGCACACTGTGCTACTGAATACTAGATACCCAGCTAGAGAAAACACAGTATTTACTGTTACTCTGCCTCTGTTCAGTGACACTGCAGCTCAAAGGAGTATTGTAAACTGTAGAAGTTTGCTGACAGGTTACATTTATTCAATTTGCCAATTACGCTAACGTATTGAAAAATGACAATGAATCACTGACAAGTATTACGAGATGTATTTACAATGCAGTAACCATATTTGTACTGCCCTACAGTTTACCTCTGACATATTTTATAAGCTTTGAAGTTCTGGATATAATTGTTTTTCAGGCGCTGATACACGCGATAATGACAAACTACATGGATGGATGAAGGGACAGACAGACAGACAGACAGATAGACAGACAGACAGATAGACAGATAGATAGACAGATAGACAGACAGACAGATAGACAGATAGACAGACAGACAGACAGACAGACAGACAGACAGACAGACAGACAGACAGACAGACAGACAGATAGATAGATAGATAGATAGATAGATAGATAGATAGATAGATAGATAGATAGATAGATAGATAGGTTCGGTTTTCATCAACCTCGGGCGTTGCGTACCGCTGAAACTCATCAGTTACATGGTAAGGTCACATCTATAGAAGTCACACAGGTCATAATAGGTGTCGATGCACATATAATGTACCAGACACTGATTTTATTTTCATCTACACTAATTATTATTTATTAAAAGTACAAAAACTTATAATGTGCAAAGAAGGATAATTTACAATTGGGCAAAAGGTCATGTCCTATTTTTGATTACGCTCACGAGAAAAAGACACACTGCAAGGAACAAAACAAGACGCACGGATGGTAAGATGGTCGATAATAAATAGGCTATAATCCAATTGAAAAAAAGTGATTTTGTACACACGTAACACAGTAAAAGGGCAACAAGTGCAAAAACAGAACCAATTGGGGAGCGAATATAATGAACCTCAACAATATCCCTGCAAAGTACCAAAAGCAACATGAAGGTTAAAATATCTAACCCACACCCACTGTTTTCAATTGATTTGTTGCTGCAATAAATTCATTTATAAAGATACATGCATATGCAATAAACTCAGGAACAGTTAAAACTTGTCAATTTTCATCAAAAGAACAAATTAAAGAACCAAATAGCACTGTCCACAAAGAGGAATAAACAATTAAGACTAATTAGAAAAAAATGATTTCTTTGTCATCAAATGTGTTTTTCAGCATGTGTGCTTAGACAACTTTTGAAAATTGCCAATTCAGTATTTACACAACTCCTGCAACAATAACATATCAATTGCAGATGGAAGAGCACCTCTATCTACAGAGGATGTGGCCACATCCTCCTTGGATCCTTCCTCTTTTATCAGCCAATCACATGCTTCAAATTTGTAATGCTAGCAACGCTATAAATGGGATATAAAAATCACCCTATGGTTTAATCCGCATCCTTGCCTGTATTTTTCTCCCGCGGAACCAATATCCTTCATGCTGTATCCTGTCTTCTCGACACAATACAGCCCAACGAGGATGGGATATATATATATATATATATATATATATATATATATATATATATATATATATATATATATATATATATATATATATATATATATATATATATATATATATATATATGTATTCCTGCTTTAATGTTGGCCGACTCTATTCTATGAGAACAATTTTATGGTTGAATGCCATGGGTATATAGACATAAAACAGCTATAAATGTTGATACATCATTTTCAAAAAAAAATTATTGCAATCGTTTTGATCATCTATGTGCCATTAAACAGTTTTCAAAAGCAATGTTCTTTCATAGTTTTAATTTGTGATACAAAATATTCATTCCCAGCAGCTGGCTTCCTATTTCAGCATCGTCTGTAATCTTAGCCATGTGTCTGTTTTACTGAACGTCGATTACGCCTATGTTTTCCCATGTACATGTTGTTGACAGAAGTGGCTTAGTGACATATGAGTGCAATCAAAGACAAACGGCGAAAAAGATACATCTATTGTACACGTTGATATGACAAACGTGCAAGACCAATGGTACCTCAGAAGGCAAATTTAGAATGAATCTAATGTTTTTTATAACGATCACAGTGTTATATACAGAGCATCCATACACTGTACAATGAAGACCCGCCAGGGCACACGGACGCTCTCTTATCCGTACCTGGCTTTGACCTCTGTCAGGGTATAACACATACACAAGTGGCGGTACGTGCAGTCCCAAATGTCACAGTGTTTATCTGACACCAGCAGATAAAGCTGTTTCGTAAGCATCATTGGCATGTGACAGGAGTCACTAAACGGACAATTTGCTTCTTATATAATATGCTGTGGCAGGTTTGCAGGCTCTAATTGTCTCGCTGCTCCATGATATTGGCAAGTCTGGAAATAAATTTGCTTAACTACGTTAATTATACAATTTGTCAATGCTTCGGAAAAGAAGTAACTTGTTAACTGTGTCATTGCAATGCATTCATTTCATTTTGACGTCTAATTAACAAAAACAAAGAGAGAGATCCGAAACTGCCCCCCTCCCCCCCAAATAAGAAAGAAATAGGCAAAGAGGTTCATTTTTTTCTATAAGAAGGAATTACAAGGCAGGTAATACAAGTTGATGATAAAGTTCTGCTCCTCTACCATGTCTTCAATATTTCTGCTCTGGCATATCGCCTCGAGTAAACGATTCCCCCGAAGATACAAAACCAAAGCCTGCTTGCTTACCCTCCACGGACTTGCAGGATGGCTCACAAGTGGGCGCACAGTGTCGAGAAAATTTGTTGATCTTGTTCTTCGACATTTCGAAACGATGAACCTGAAAAAGAACGCGCGTTACGGTAACTTCACAAGATAGGAAGAAAGCACGATTAGTTATCGATCAAAAACAGTCCTCTTACGGACGACATTTTGTGCACGTAGACAGATTTAAGGACTATAAACATCAAGACCATCTGTGTAGAAGTGATCCCAAGTATGTACCTCTCATGTATCAGTGCCAAGAAGAAATATAAATGAGAGGTAACAAGGAACAAACGATGAGCACCCTAGATCAGACTTGCGGCGCGTAATTGAACGTCCATTTACATCCGAGAGTTAAGACGTGCCTTAATGTTGCAACACAATAGCAAAAACCACAGAAGTACTACTTCCTACGCATTTTTCTACGTGTATCAGAAACGTGATGGACAAACTCTAGATGTGTGGAGACGTTGAAACAAGTATCATGCACTCGTACTTCGGAAATGTTGTAATTTACCTGTGCACGGCCACAGCTCTTGAGAAATGTGGCAGATTGCATAATGGATTTTCAGTGCATCAGAGCGCACTTTCATTTCCAAAGTCCAAATATTAGTAAATTTCCGACAGTATGTTTGTTTGGTGTTACAAGTGTGAATCAAATTCGAAACTTTGAAACCAAAGCCAAGGGATGTAAAGTGATGGCAACATTATATTGATCACAACACTGAAAACGATTCAATTTTTCACCAGTACAATCATTACTGATAACTTCTCAGCTTGTCAATGTATCTATGTACAGTGTGCAATAATTTTCCAGCATATAGTATGCTGTGAAAAGAAATCTTTATATGTATTTGTCCTGCATATTGAAATAAATCAACTTGTCAAATAATTCCAATACCGACATCGCGCGTTTAAGTTTATAAAAATGCACAGTCTTGATTGATATATGCTATACATAGAGCACAGTGCAGCCATAAAACATTAAACGTACTGACCACTAAAACTATATATATATATACTCCTGACCATAGCATATGGATCATACAAAAAACACAAGGAATAAGCATTGACGGGTGCCCTATATATCTTCTTAATGTTGTTAAACTGCACTGTTTACAAAGTTTGATACCGGTTTGTGTACTAAAGCTAGACCATATTCCAATAATATTGTTATTTTGACTTAAAATTTAATACCGGTTCACGTACTTAAGCTAGGCCTGGTCCCATTAAAATTGTCATTATGAATTAGAATTTGTTTAACCTGTAAAATTGTAGAAAATCGGCATGGCACAGTTTTATATACTCCATAAAAGCAAAGTAGAATTTCTACCCTCCTTGATAAAAGGTACAATCTAAAATGTCTTTAGCATTATCGGCATAGCAAAATTTTATATCTTTTTGTATACAAATGCAATAGGTACGTAATTGTGAGCGCCAAATTCACTCCTATTGGTCTACTCTAGCAATTTACATTCGTAAACATTGTACAGGCGTTACTTTAAATTTCAACAGCCATAATATGTAGCACGGTACATCCTAAATTGGTCCGTGTATCTTGTAGTCCAGTCAGACTTTACACTCAGGTGCAAAGCTCCGTTCTTCCCACAACTTTTTACAGTCTCTGGGCATAGGTTTCTGAAGACACTTTTTTGCAGGGATCAGCAGTAAATTGTCCACGAAACACAAGAAGCCAATTCATCTGCATGGAAATATAAATCGTACATTCATCGAGGAAAAGACGAATACTAATGTTTTGCACCACTTTTTGCGATATAAATTGAGTTACTTACCACCTACTTATCAGATAGGTGGCTGTTAAAATGAAGAATCCATGATGAAAAAGAGAGAATCAATTTTTTTTCCTTTGAAATTTATTTAGTTCTGTACCATTTTCAGTCAACCGTTTCTGCAGTGTTTCATAGGTTTTGCGAATTACAACTTTCCTGTCAGTATGTTACTGCAATGTTTGACAGTAAATTAGCATAACTAATGGTCAGGTACTTTAGTTAATCATTAAGTTATTCAAATGTGTCAGTAAGGCTTTAAATTTTACAATGAAATAAAATACGATCAAACTAATGACAGGAAATTAGAAAAGAAAGACACCAATGTGACGAGACATTCTCACTGACGCTGGAAACATCACAGGTAATACGACTTCGTGTTTTACTTCCAGATTCAGGAAAACTGTTAATATTTTACTCGTATATTATATACGTCTTTGTTCGAGATTTTCTTGGCCTTCAAAAGGATCCATTTTCCGAAAATGACATCTTCAATTTATGAAAATTACATTACTTTATATTGTTGAAATATTGAATAGCGATCTAAGGCTATTTTATTTTCATTTTGTAGAGTTCAGAAAAGTTAGAACGAAAAATTTGTATTTTGCGGATGGGATTGACTTGCACATCCTGAAGCTGTATCCAACTTGCTGCTTTTATTCCTTTGAAGATCCAACAGAAACATTTCAGAAGGTTCGAAGTAGTCGGTATCACGTCGCCATTTGTGATACGAATGGAATCATTAGCTACCTACCTAAATTATTAAGATGTCACCATATAGTGAGAATCAAGTTCTACCCTTTAATTTTTTTCTGTACAATATTGAGTCAACCATTGCTTTGTTCAAACACATAGGAAGGCACTAGACATCAGGACCTTTGTCTTCTGTTTTGATCTCGCAATTCCGAATTCTGGCGAGATTTCCTGTAGTTGGCCATTAATCGATACATCCCAGAGGGATACATCAATTGACCCCACGTGCATTCAGAAAACATGGGTGCCCGAAAGCCAAAGGGGCTAGAAACATCTCAGTGTCTCAAAAAGTGAAAAAAAAATCCTCATGGCAATGAACATTCGATATCCATGATGAATGATTAGATATAAAAGTGGGCACTGAGGACGTTTTTATCGCAGGGATCAGCTGGGAACTGTGCAGGGAACATAAGAAGTCAATTCGTCTGCGTGGAAATTTCCATAGTGCATTCATCAGGGGAAAAGTGAATACCAATGTTTTATTGCTTCATTTGATACCCCCGGAAGATAGCAATGACAAGGTCGAGGGACTAAGTGGGAGTAAAATGAAATGAAACAAGAGGGCAGTGTGAACAGCCCATGCTCAGCTGACCTAGAGATAAATCACACATGTGACTCTGTGAACTTGGGATAGGATCAAGGTCACCCATGTAGTGAGTAAGTCTTACCATTACGGAAGAACACTAAAATATGCAACATCAAGGTCCCAGTTCAAGTAGTTCTCAAGTTATAGTAAAGAGTAAAATTCATGTAAGTTGCACTTTGATTCCAGAAATGAGGTCTAGGTCACTCATGTACTGTCTACGTGTGCCCTTCATAGAGAAACATTGACATGTGGAACATCAAGTTCCTAACTCAAAGCAAATCTCAAGTTATCAATTGAACAGTAAATTTCATGTCATTGTTCTGTGAACTTCAGAATGATATCAAGGTCCAAACATCACTGGAGCATAACCACTTGCACAAAATAGGTAGACACTTGTAAAAGGTACATACCTACCAACTTTAACACACATCCGGCCAAAATTATTTAAGTTATATTAATACGAGACATTCATATTTAACTGAGATCCTGCTCACTTCCTGTGATGCCAGGGCAACAGACTGATGCGTCCACCATGATAAGTGCAGATTTGTATTATATACTACATAAACATCCATAAATGACATCTTTTCAAGCACAAGAGAGCTCATTTCTAATCAATTTAGGCATCATTTATGTTTCAAATATGTGTTAAAACATTTTCTTAAGATTATTATGTGTTCTTTTTGTTTATTTTATTGAGAAAGTACTTTTTACCATGCTAAATATATGGATCTGCCCTGATGCATGTGGCTCCCTCTTTTGCTCAATAGCTGTTAGAGTAGGACCGCATCTGAATATGAAATCATCCTATTACAAGAAATTCCCATGTTAAACTTTCGTATTAAAACATTTTAAAGATTTCCCAAAATCATAAAAAACAAAAAACACTGGAGCGTGACCATTTGAACAAACTTGGATAGAGACCCAACCAAGGTACATTGCCACCAAGTTTGAAGTCAATCTGACTAACAGTTTTTTTTTTTTTCAGAAGTCGAAAATGTGAATTAACATTAGAGTGCCCATTGACTTGTATTATAATCAACAGAACAGGTGCATTTACCGATAAGTACCCGAATTGAAAAAATCGTTAAAAATCAGGAATCCACAGCAGTCCCACCTAGTACATACTCTTGTTTTACTTTTCCAAAAGGAACATATCTACCAAGTATCAGCGTAATCGGCGTGACGGTTCTCGAGAAGTCAAAAATAGCAAAAACACACACAAGAAATAAGAAAAAATGCAGAGTCACCTGGTGAACAAATTAAGAACTAGGAGTCCCTAGGAGTGTCCCTGTGTAATATCAAAACGATGGGGTGATCCGTTTCGGAAAAGGAGATTTTTAAAGATCCCCCCTCCACAAAAATAATGATTAAAAATCCAAACATCACTGGAGTGTGACCATTTGAACGAACTTGGTAGAGATCCACCCAAGGTACATTGCCATCAAGTTTGAAGTCAATCTGTTTACTGGTGTCTCCAAAGAAGAAGTTGAAAATGTGAATTAGCATGAGAATGCCCATGGACTTACATAGTAATCAATAGCATTCACTGATAAGTACCCGAATTGAAAAAATCGTGAAAAGTTAGGAATCCACAGTAGCGAACAACCTAGTGAACAACTTTGCGTCACCTGGTGAACAAATTAAAAACGAGGAGTCTCTAGAACCTTTGTAATATCAAAGCAATAGGGTGAGCGATTTCGGAGAACACATTTTTTTTTAAATCCCCCCCCCCCCCAAAAAAAAACAATGAAAATCTAAAAATAACTGGAGCGTGACCGTTTGAACAAACGCCGTAGAGACCCACCCAAGGTACATTGCCGTCATGTTTGAAGTCAATCTGGCTGACGGTTTTAGGAGAAGTAGAAAATGTGAATTAGCATTAGAGTACCCATTGACTTCCATAGTAACCAACAGGAAAGGTGCATTTACCGACAAGTACCCAAATTGAAAAAATAGTTAAAAATCAGGAATCCACAGCACCGCTACTTGGTGAACGATTTTGTTTGAACCTTACACAAATAAACATAACCACCAAGTTTCAGCTTGATCAGAATGACGATTCTGGAGAAGAAGTTGAAAATAGTAAAAACCCACAAAAATCACTAAAAAAATAGAAAAGCTTTGCAGAGCCACATGGTGAACAATTTAAGATCTAAGAGTCCCTAAAAGTGTTCCTGTCTGATATCAAAGCAATTGGGTGAGCGGTTTGGATTTTTTAAGATTTGCCACAAAAAGAACCAACAAAATTATAAAAACTCCAAAAATCATTAGAGCGTGACCAATTGAACAAACTTGGAAGAAGCCCACCCAAGGTACACTCCCACCAAGTTTGAAGTAAATCTGGTCGACGGTTTTTGAGAGAGAAGTCGAAAATGTGTATTGTGGATGGACGACGGACGGACGACGGATGGCTAACCCTCCTAAAAGCTCAGCTGACTTATCAGCTGAGATAAAAATGGATAAGCATTTGAAAGCAGAAGAGCATAAAGCAGCACAACACCAAGAACACACCGGTGCAAATTACAGACAGACAGACGGACAGACAGACAGACAGACAGACAGGCAGACAGACAGACAGACAGACAGATAGACAGATAGATAGATAGATAGATAGATAGATAGATAGATAGATAGATAGATAGATAGATAGATAGATAGATAGATAGATAGATAGATAGATAGATAGATAGATAGATAGATAGACTATTCTTTTACCAGGGTTACTGGTTAAGTGTACAACACTGATCTTCAACCAGGCCCTGTATGACAAATGAGTACATATGATGGTGAGCAAGAATGAAGTAACATAAAATATAATAGATAAAAACTATATGTATAAATATGTGACTGAGATATAAAATTAACATATATGAATATGATAGCATAAAATAATAAAAGTGTTGCAGAAACTTTAATAGGTACGGTGTCCTAAACCCCCGTTCTCCAGCGAAGGGTGGTTGAAATTTACTTAAATATTTGGCGGGGTTTTACCAGTTTTGATTCGGTATTATATTGACTGACCAGTCCCCCCCCCCCCCCCCCCCCACGTTGTCAACATGTCCAAAATGACGACACAGCAGGCTGCCAATTTAGGTAAAAAATTTAGGTAAAAAGGCTTTTTTTGTATAGACATGTGTCCTTTGAGACAGACATTCTTTGAATTTTACCACATTGTCCACTTTCTAAAATTCGAATTGTATCTGGGGGCATTCGTTATCTGCAAAATCACAAACGATTCAAGTCAGCTCAACCCTGGCAAAATAGCCGGCCAAACTGTGCCGTCTGACTTAATCATTGGCTCCCATCTTCAGTGGAAAGCAAGGGAAGAGAAAACATCTCAAGATTTAACATTGTGCTGATCTGTACTAAACACAGTCGACAGAAGGGCACGAATTTGTAAAATATAATACATTTTAATGTGTTGGATGCATAAAGCACCATTAAAATGGATTAATGTGTGCACCGGATTTAAATACAAATTGTTCAGTGTTTGTCATACTGCAATATGTTTAATGGATTTTCTTGTCAAACCGGTCCATGTCGACCGGTAATTTCAAAGGTCGTTTGCTTCATCCATTTCAATAAATTATTTCATTTCTCAAAAATTTTATAATGAAAATAACAGGGAATATTAATAAGATAACACGCCCATAGTCGCGCACCCGGGCATCGGGGAGAGCTGTTGACTCAGAACAATAATACGTCTTTTCAAAGGTTAAGGGATTGAAAACGTAATCATCATTTTAACTTATTATATTATGAAATACACTTACCATGCAGTACGGGCTGTTGTCAGCACAGTCCATTGTCTTCACGGTTGTGACATTGTTTATACATGCTTCGTCTCTGGCTTGGTTGTTGTCTAAACAGGAATAACATCGAAGGGATTCTACGTAAACGTCTGAAATAAAAAGCAACACAATTTAAAAAAGGGGGAGGTTCAACTTTCAAAAGACGAAGCAACAGATATATGAACACGACAGGCGGTAGGGTCAACACTGAAAAACATAATCTGTATTATTCATTTTACGCGGCAATATTCTCCCACAACCCTCTTTGCAAGCATAATCCCCAGTCTCTCTTTAATAACCTACCGAACAATCATCTCTGGGGCAAAAAAAGGTGATGTAACCGCCTGTGTGAAATTATAGCCTTCCTGCCTTTTGACAGTCATGCGCCTCAGTGTTATCGTCGAGATCTTGTGTATTTAGAATTGACATAGCGGTACCTTTCAACGTCCCTTTGCTCTCTTCGCTTCATCTGTAGTCCATTAATGAATGACCTGACTTGCATTTGATCACCGCCCTGTCCAAATGGGACTATATATTTTGCGTAATCTCATACCCCAAATACGATCCTGTTCAACTTGACATGTAGAGTAAGAATAATAAGGTGACGCACACAAGACACCAGGTTAATATTTTTGAAGTAAAGGGCAATACGTAAAGGTGTAAGTCATTTAGAAGTTCCTCGTGATATTATGACCGGAGCGTTAGCGTAGGCCTTAATATCACGAGGAGCTTTTGAATGACTCCTTACCTACTTAGAAAGCAATGATTGACATCAAATCTGACAAATGAAATGAGTTCAAATGTACTCTGTGATAATGAATGGTCTTTTCTGTAGTTATGTAGTTTCACAATAACCCGACTCAAGCGTGTGACGCGAATCTGTGTACACAGGTAAAATGGATTGCGCAAATGACGGTTTTACTTTGGAAAAAATTGGCATTTCCTCATTTGATCACCATAGCCACACAATACTTATCATTCACTGACAAATTTAACAAAATGTACCAAGAAGTGATCGCTACAAATAACTTGTTAAACCTGAAAGTTTGAAGAAAAAGGTGTTGGAAGCTGCCACCAAGTCGGCCAGGCACAACAAGAAGTGGGCCATTGGTTTTTCGGAAGAGGATACATCCCAAGTTCAAGGGATTTATCTGGAATCCTGCTGTTTTAAATCCCGGAGCGAAGCGTAGGAATTTAAAAATGCAGGATTCCAGATAAATCACGAGAACAAGGGATGTATCCTTTTTATACCATGCCTTCTTTGTTTTCATGAATATAACTGCATTATAAAATGTATTCACCAAAGCAAATCAGTCCTGTGTTGAAATTTAGCCACGGAAATTAAATCAGGGATATATGTGTAAGCAGGTGACATATATATCCCTTGAGAAAACAAAGGAGGCATGGTATAATGTGATGGGTCGCGTGGTTAAATGGACCGCCTGAAATTAAAAGGGATAACATGAGTCCCATTTCAGAAAATTTATGCAATATGGCTGTCCAAAAATAGGGCATTGGGTGTGGGTTTTTTTTCGTTCAGGTGTGCAAACGCCAAAACGGCAACCCATACCCGGTAAACGATTAGCCTACGCCAGGAGCGGATAATGACCTGTGAGGTATGTGTCTTTTTCCCTTGACCAGAGATCTAAATTTGTGTGTTAAGTGAATCTAAATCTAAGTTTATGTATTCAGATCCCTGACTTGGCCTGCCCAAATTGTTTTCAGTTTTCATTATAGCATAAGTACCATCGCTCTTCTGCCACGCCCATCCTTCAATGGGCGTAGCATGTTCTAACAAATAACTGTAAAAATTGGAAACAAAAGTTGTTGGAGGGGGGGGGGGTCACACAAACATGTTCAAAGTATTGTCAGGATAATCCCCGTATATCCAAACAATATACATCATTGGCCAGCCTGAATGCTACTTGGCTAAATGTAGTACTAGTCAACTCAAAGAATAAACCGAAGTTCTACATAGACAGTTGGAAGTATATGTCAAAAATGGCTATTGAGAAGTACACATGCAAAAAAGAGAATGAGAGATGGATTAGAGAAGGTTTATGAGTGCAAAATAAGGCAACTTGGGTGCAGGGAAATAATAGAGTGGCGATTTACTGGTGAATCTGAGAAACAGATCTTTGAAACTAAGTTAGAACAAGCAAATAGAGTATCTCAAAGCAGTAAGATGACCTCTGTGATCCAGTATATACTTGGTAGATAGATCTCAACTGATGGACAGTTTTGTTCAGCTGTACCACCAGGTATTGAAGGCAGAAGTGAGCGTACACTTGATTGTAACAGGGTTATAGCACCATGTATACAGTTGGAGTGTAGTCCTTTAAAGACTACAAATATACCAAAGCCTAGCACACAGGGAAAATCTGTAGATGAGACACTTGACCCCAGGACAAGTAACCCTTCCATTGAGACATCACATACAAAATACATGCCCAGTCAGTTAGTGGGAAGAATCTCAAGTGTACAGGTGTTATTAGACATCACATTACAGCATGTCCAGTGTCGCAGTAATCCTTTTAAAATAGAGAAATAGTCCAGGGTGGGACACACTTTTGTGTCAAGCCTCTCCTGTGCATGTGGCCATAGATATGAATCGGCCTCATCCAAAGCAATTGAAGACAATCATATTGTAAAATGTCGCATGTTCCTTGCATATTATGCAGTGTAATGTTGAACAACCAGTATGGAAGATTCAGCCAGTTTGCCGACATTGGCATGATACATAGAAAACTCTTTCAACACCTCGTAGTTGCAATGTCTGGTATTATATATCTGGTATATGGTGAAAGTACTAATGAGGCAGTGCAACAAAAGGGTAAAGATGCCGGTATGAAAGGATATATCAGTCATGACACACACCAGACATTATTGTCGTAAGAACTCATTTCATACTGACATGGTGGCCCTTGGTTGTGTAAGCCATAAAGTGGTGAACAAGCATATTGTCACAAAAATAAAAGATGAAAGGTCATCCCAAAAGCACGAAACTGTTGAAGTTCAACGAATGTATTCTCATTTTGACAAAGCAGGTATTAAGGTTGAAGAACATGTCCATGATAGAAAGAGGAGTGTTAACAAATGTACTAGAGGCAAGCCCCATGTACATAATCCAAATGACTGATGGCACTATGCAAGGACAGCTGTGAAGGGGATAAAAATTACAGCTAGACCAAAAAAAGACAAAGAATAAGATCTGGCATCCATAGTTGTCTGACAAAATCAGTGGTGTTAGGAAGCATGTATACTGGGCCATGGACAATCATGAGGGGTTGCCTACGAAGCTTGAAATATTTGGATACCATACCAGATCCCTACCTGGGTAAACATACCAGATCCCTACCTGGGTAAACATACCTCATGTCGTCCCAGTTCAGCTTGCACAAAACATGGGTTTGTACAAGGTACGTACCTGATAGCAGACTCTGCTGCTGTAGATATGTTGAGGAAGTCTATATGCTCAACCATTGTGCACAAAAACCCAAGTTGCTCTTGCAGAGCTATAGATACTTATCATGCAGAAAGGTACAATAATTCTACACTGATATTCCTGGGGAAAAGGTTCCATTATGGCAATACTATGTACGAAATTCGAAGCAACCTTAGTATAATTGAATAGAATGAAAATGTTGATAGGGTCCACACATTTAGGAGTATGAAACAAGTAAGCAATCATCCTGAGAGCCATTTCGGGAAGAAATGACACAAAGCTAAAACCTTCAAACATTTGGAAAGAGCATGGCAATTACTGAAAAGTGAAATGAGTAAAGGCAAGTCAGCTTCAACACTAGAAAGTAGTGATGAGGATGAGAATAGTAACATTGAAACTTGGCCAAGAGGGCTTAAATTTTTCTGTGAACTTGTTGGTGACAGTGACTGTGATTCAGTATTTGAAGGTTTTAAAAAGAGGTTTTGTTAATAAACATCAAATATACAACAATGAAACTGGTATCTATTCCATACATTCCCCCAACAAATTATTTTTAGCAGAGTATATAGTTGAGACTCTGAATCCAAGTTGACAATGAACAATACAGTGGAATGTAGCTGTGGTGTAAATAATTAAAGGGTGCTTCCCTGATGTCAACAACTTTTACCAATTATCCTATTTGTGACTGATATAGATGTCGAGCACATTCAACTTACATTGAAAGCAAGCCAGTTACAATAAAGCCACGAGAATTATGTGGTAATGCATGTCTCTAGTTGACTGCATTTTTGTGATTTATACAAAAAGTCTGTATATAACTGCTATATGTTGTAAAAATGAACTGTATATTTTTTACATTCCCTTGTCAACATTTGTCTTTGTGTGCAAAAAAGTTCAGCTTACAAGCATAAGATGCATGCATATGCATGTACTGCATTTATTTCATATCATAGTTAAGAGACGAATCTTTCAAACTTTAAAATCTATTAGCAGGAATGTTGTTGTTGTTGGGGGGGGGGGGTGTCCAATGGGCAGGAATAAAAACCCAGACAAACCAAAATGCTTACTAACTTTCAAGACCGTCAGAAATCTGTGGCTAAACATATAGCTTGGTTCAGTATTGTGTCCATTCAGTACTACAGGTTACTTGCAATGATGTTTATCTATGCATACATTATAATCCCATCACAGGTGCACTAGTTTGGTTTATTCAGCATTTTGCTCCTTGGGTCAGTGCCTCCAGGTCCCCAGTAGCCAGGCCAAGGGCTTTCAGCCACTTGGCTGAAAGACTCTGTGAGATGCTCTTTGAGCGCCATTAAATATCTGCCAACAGACCGTTTTTCATTGTGGTGTTCGAAGATGTTATTAACCTGGACTGTTCTGATACAGAGCTGGGTACTTCAACTAGCACCGGTGAAAAAATAGGCATTGATTTTCTTTTCAATTGAAAAGTTGGCAGAGTTCGATTATGAATTTTAATAGATACACATAAAAACGAGTGTAAAGGGCACAATAAAATATTTTCATACCAATATTGTATTGTCATTCCTATCTTGTATGATGGTAGGCCCGCGCTACAAAGGTCACCTTCCATGCTGCAAATGTGGCGTTTACAATATATACCCCCCCCCCCCCAAGTGACCAACCCTCTTACAAGGCCACATTTCTCTTGCATTTGGGACAGCCTTACAGGAGAGGGGTCACTGTATTGCAATTCTGTATGAGAACCTATTCCAGGAAACCGGTGATATTGGATAGGGGAGGGGGTAAATTTCTATCCATGGATTTCTTGGATAGTTAGATTTTTTTTATTTTGTACACGGCCCCTTACATTGTCTATTGCGAAAATGAGACGCCTTATACGACAAATGTTTACGACTTTTTTGCAACCATCAAATTATGCCTCTTCTTCAGCATGGTCAGCTGCTGTGGCAAGCAGAATGTCTCATTATTCAAAACACAGCCTGTATGCTCAAAATAGTCAATGATATCTACAAATGCGTGTTGATCATTTCAAATTGAGTTATATGAATTGCATACTTGCATCAACATGTGAAGTAATTAAACCATTTAAATCTGAGTCATAAGTGATGGATGCGTAAGCTGTAAACAAACTTCAGTAAGGACAAAATGTTATAGGCGATCTTCTTTCTTATTCATTCGAAGGTTCCCTACATTGATACCATGATTGAACGCTGGGTAATACCTAGTTGATAAAAGACCGCCAATCACCTGCAACTCAGCATGTTTCTACCAGCTGCTGGCTGGTTGCATGTGGCGTCAAGATGTTCCCATGTCAGTAAGCTGGAGGACCAGGAATTCCTCTTGATCTATAGGCGATCGGGTTTGGGATGGTGTCCCTTTTTTGTCACATGTCATGGATTCTGCGAGGAGGTACCTTATGGGGGAGGCATGATTTATGCGATTCCCGTGATGCGGTTTTTGAATGTATATTCTAACATGTCGAATAATTAGCGGTAGAATTGCAACATTGTACATTCAAAAGCAAACATAGTATCCAGACTACATTGTGATTCATGCAATATAATATACAAAAATTATAAAATGTCGAAGTCCAATATCTTATATTGCACTACGCCTTTAAAAAATACATAACGGGAAGCGTATAAGCCACGCCTTCACCATGATGAAGCTCCTCCTAATGTCCATCACCTATAACAAAAAAACGCGAAACCTATGGCAACCTGTTAAAGCATTCAATCCCAATACTAAATATATACATTATTGAAATTTTATATA
Organism: Hermodice carunculata; assembly: GCA_964020975.1. Taxonomy (NCBI): domain Eukaryota; kingdom Metazoa; phylum Annelida; class Polychaeta; order Eunicida; family Amphinomidae; genus Hermodice; species Hermodice carunculata. Next base: position 93,547,741 of record OZ026613.1, on the reverse strand, counting down.
TATATATATATATATATATATATATATATATATATATATATATATATATATACACATATATATATATATATATATATATATATATATGGCGCGCTTTTACTAATTCTTCTCTATTTATTGGTGTCAAGAATTTATTTTCTGATATCTATAATTAGTAATTGATATTAACAATTCATTCCCTGCTATTAATAATTCACTTCTTGAGAATAGCTAGTCGAATTATTAATATCAAGAAATACGTGACCCTGCCACACATTTATTGGTATCAAGTATTTAGTTATTGATATCTATAATTAATCATTCTTATTAACAATTCGTATCTTGATATTAATAATTCACATCTTGATAATAGTAGTTCGAATTATTGATATCAAGTAATAAGTGACAATGCCACACATTGACTGGTCCCTAGATGACTAGCGCTGATTTGCCACCTCAAGTTTGTGCTGAGCTGCTGTGGTGCTGAGTGAGCGCTATGGTGGCAACAGTTTCTAACCTCAGCGATTGCATCACACTCAGTAAACAGTGCGATTTCTGCTATTTGCTCTGTAGCAACATATTTCAAATGCGAAAACTATGATCCACTGGAAGTTCAAGTCATAATGAGTGTTGTGTGGGCTTTGAAGGAGGGAATGAATCTTCGAACACTTATGATTTTTTTAAAGTAAATAAAATCTCAACATAGAATGAGCAGAAATAGTCAAGGTTTACCTAGAATTAGAAGTATTGATATCAACAAATAGAAAGGATTCTTGGCTTTTAAGAATTCGAATTATGGCTCTCAATAAATGTATTTATGGATGTCAAAAATTTAATTTTTGATATAAAAAATACCTGATTAATAGTTAAACATCCCCACACAGATATCTATAATTGATATTTAGAAATCTAAAATTCAAGTTTAGATGTCTATAAATCGGCCATCTTATATAATTCATGCTCCCTTATAGCAGCATATATCGCCTTTCCCTGCGTACCTCTCACGCACGTCCCAAGGGCATAGGAAAATAGTGATCGTATTCTAAAATATCTGTACAATATATAAAAATATCAGTACACCCAGTGTTGATGTGTAAATGTAATTATAGCAGAGAATATGATTTGGAATGAGAGTACCTCAGATTCGTTAAATTTCATGTTTTATTTTGCAGAGGAGGGTGAATTCTGTACAAGACCAACATGGCTGTATACCGTATGCTTCTGGATCGTGTTGAAACTGTAGAGAGACTTTTGAGGAGAACTTAAGTCAGTCAAGACAAAAGAAATTCTTTTGAAAAGTATGATAAACTGGGTTTATTTATAGATTTCATCCTCTTAAACATGTAGTTTTCAATATTCTTGATTTGGTAGAATCCAGGCTTCAACCCCCACAGGCAAAGGTAGCGTCTGTTTCTCACATTCTGGAACCTTTAATAACACTGCCGTTTTTTGTAGTGGAACATTTCTAACGACTGATGCAGATTTGTTCAGCGTCCACACCAGCACAGTGAACAGGATTATACCTGTTTGTAGCAGGGCATTGACCTCTTTAGATCGCCAATTCAATTTTTTTTCCCACAGGAAAGAGAATGTGTCATTGTAGAGGAGCAGTTTTATGTGATAGCAGGTTTACCTGGCATTATGGGTACCATAGATTGCACTCACGTATCTATTAAATCTCTAAGTAGAATGGAGAACTATTCCGCGATAGATTTTTTTTATTAAATGTCCGAGCTATAGAAAATACTGAGCAAAGAATTCGAAACCTTGTAGTACGGTTTCCTTGAAATGCACCTGACAGCCGTATAAATTTTTGGCGATGATGAAGTTTGTGCAAAATTTGAAAACAGGCAAATACATGGTATTTTGTTGGGTGACAGTGGGTTTCCTCTTCGTCCATATCTTATGACCGCGATCATAAACCCAGCTACAAGTTCACACAGAGGATACAACAGTGCCCACTGCCGTACGAGAGTCAAAAGTGAAAATCCTTTGGGGGTGTTGAAAGGAAGATTCCCTTGTCTTCCCCGTAAAATAAGTTTAAAGTTGAGAACAAAACCTTGCTGTAATTCTTTGCCTGCGGGATGCATAAGGCCACAGTCAGATAATAAGGAGTCATCGAAATGGCTGCAAATGAGCAGCAAGATGACATTAATATAGCTGGTGATGCACCTCAGAACCAAAACCAAGGAGGGCGACCTCCAAGTGCAAGGATTATTGCGCTATTTGAATAGACAATCAGAAAAAAAAACGTAAATTTGACAACACTCTAATCTTTGATTTTCTTTATAAATTGAGCAATAAAGTGATCACATTTCGAAATTATGAAAAAGAACGGTTCCTTTGTTCAATTAACCAGAATTGATTCCAACATCAATTCATTGAATAAGTAATATAAATGAACACATTATATAATAGTACAGAAACACTTGATATATTTTAACAAAATGTAGTATACATCATTGGGATACATTAAATGGCTGACACAATTCACCATCAGATACAAGATCCTTAACACTCCATGATGCAGATACAAAGGCAGTGAAGGTAGGAATGGGTAGATTATTATATATGTCAGTCAATGGACAGGATACATGGTCAGTGAAACAAGCAAAGCTGATGGTGGGGTTGTGGTTATGGCATTCTCTGTTGCAGGGGACTTGGTCCTCGTGCTTCATGCAATACCTCGCTCTTTCTGCAGCTTTTTCAGTACCAATATTTCTTCTTTCAGTTTGAAAATATCAATACTCTTCTGATTTTCGAGCATGGCATAATTTTCTTTCTGTGTAATCAGTTCATTTTTGCCTCGTCTTCTATTTCAGCTAATTCAAAGATCCTATGCTTTACTTGTTCCTGTTATTGCCTGATTAAGACCTCGTTTGTGAAAAAGATCTAGCTTTCACGAATCTACCGCTTTAAATTGGAAGCTGTGAAGCTAGTGCGCAGTGAGACTGGCAACTTTGGATCAATATTACCCATTTACTTTTTTCACAAGTACATTAAATCTATATATTTTCTGATTACTACATATCCATAGTTTAGTATCCATAGAGGGGTTTTTTTGTAGGATTGGATTTTTGTGAGATTTTGCAGCATTCTTTCTGACTTTGTAGGATTTTCACATTTTTCGCTCCGAGGTCACACAAAATTGTTTTGTTCAAGTTGAAATCAGAATAAATTTAAAATATATATATTGTAACGACCGAGCCCAGCTAAGACTGATTTGCAGATGAATTGAAGACAGTCACTCCACTTTCAGAACCAAGACCAAATGGGATGGGGAAAGTGAGCCACAAACACACAAACGTCCAACTTGAATTCTCACCTGTCTCACACCCAATGATGGAGTTCCACTCAAGTGTTGATATTAAGCAACAAAGCAAATTAAACTTTATTATTCAGCTAATATACATATAAGGTCCAACTCTGGAATTAGCATCAATAGGATCCAAATTGTCTCCTGGATTTAAATGTGCTGTTTAATTCCGGTTTCACTCATGCACAGTATGCGTCTCAAGTTTGCGAATGCGGCGTCAGGGTCAAAGAATATGTGTGGCTCTTAATGAGTAGCTTATATCGTCCCCTCTAATTCTCACATCACAAAGTCAATTGGTATAAATAGAAAACTCTACTTGCACAAAATGTAACAACTTTGACATATAACATGAATAAATTGCAGCAGTCATTAATATCTCTATTCTCTTATAAGCATCTATAATAGTACACCTATAAGCGTAATGCTCTTCAATGTCAACCCTGTGGAAACCCTGCTGGTACCCCAATTGGCGTCTATAACACTGTACATCAAAAACCTGCTATGGTAGCAGTGTGAACCCTGTGGAAACCCTGCTGATACCCCAGTTGGCATCTATTACACTGTACGTCAATAGCTGGCAATGTTAGCAATGTAGACCCTGTGGAAACCCTGCTGGTACCTCAATTGGCGTCTATAACACTGTACATCAAAAACCTGCTATGGTAGCAGTGTGAACCCTGTGGAAACCCTGCTGATACCCCAGTTGGCATCTATTACACTGTATGTCAATAGCTGGCAATGTTAGCAATGTAGACCCTGTGGAAACCCTGCTGGTACCCCAATTGGCGTCTATAACACTGTACATCGATAGCTGGCAATGTAAGCAATGTAGACCCTGTGGACACCCTGCTGATACCCCAATTGGCGTCTATAACACTGTACATCAAAAACCTGCTATGGTAGCAGTGTGAACCCTGTGGAAACCCTGCTGATACCCCAGTTGGCATCTATTACACTGTACGTCAATAGCTGGCAATGTTAGCAATGTAGACCCTGTGGAAACCCTGCTGGTACCTCAATTGGCGTCTATAACACTGTACATCAAAAACCTGCTATGGTAGCAGTGTGAACCCTGTGGAAACCCTGCTGATACCCCAGTTGGCATCTATTACACTGTACGTCAATAGCTGGCAATGTTAGCAATGTAGACCCTGTGGAAACCCTGCTGGTACCCCAATTGGCGTCTATAACACTGTACATCGATTGCTGGCAATGTTAGCAATGTAGACCCTGTGGACACCCTGCTGGTACCTCAATTGGCGTCTATAACACTGTACATCAAAAACCTGCTGTGGTAGCAGTGTGAACCCTGTGGAAACCCTGCTGATACCCCAGTGGCATCTATTACACTGTACGTCAATAGCTGGCAATGTTAGCAATGTAGACCCTGTGGAAACCCTGCTGGTACCCCAATTGGCGTCTATAACACTGTTCATCGATTGCTGGCAATGTTAGCAATGTAGACCCTGTGGAAACCCTGCTGATACCCCAGTTGGCATCTATTACACTGTACGTCAATAGCTGGCAATGTTAGCAATGTAGACCCTGTGGAAACCCCGCTGGTACCCCAATTGGCGTCTATAACACTGTACATCAAAAACTTGCAATGTTAGCAATGTAGACCCTGTGGAAACCCCATTGGTACCCCAAGAGGCTTCTATTCCAATGTGCGTCGATTGCTTGCAATGCTATTCAAATGCAGACCCCATGGAAACCCCATTGGTACCCCAAGAAACTTCTATTCCAATGTGCGTGATGGCTTGCAATGCTATTCAAATGCAGACCCCATGGAAACCCCATTGGTACCCCAAGAAACTTCTATTCCAATGTGCGTCTATGGCTTGCAATGCTCTTCAATGCAGACCCCATGGAAACCCCATTGGTACCCCAATAGGCTTCTATATTATGCACACCTGTACTGGGTTTTGCTTCGTCTAGGGTTGCTCTGTATAGGATTGCTCCGAAGTTACGTCCACGACCAGTGTTGGAAAACTGGCCGACGGGTGCTGTGCGCTCGTCTATTTATACTTTTTGGCCACGCGCCATGCACGTGCATCACTGATGATACCCCGAGAAAACCCCATTGGAAAAATGGATCTCCGTGAAAAGCTCATCTAAGGTCTAAAATGTCAGTTTTGCTTCACCAATGTTGCTGAAACTAAGGTGGATTGATCTTGGGATCACAATCTATTATCCAGGTAATTTATAAGAGGAATAGTTAAAACATTATCATGTTTTTAGAATGGTGAGCTGGTCCGTACGTCGTCAATTTGTGGCATCACTGTTACTGGCAATGGCCGTCAATTCTAGGCCTAACAAAACAGTGGTGCGTAATTGCCCAGCATTGCCTCTGTTTTTCACCAATGTTTCTCAGTTTTAAACCACCAGAAAGCTATGAATGTCCTCTTTTACGTCGTATGTGTGAATTAATATGGATTTCCGTGATATTTCTGATGGATCTCCTTGTTCATCTGATGTATGGATTAACGTGCAGTCAGGGGACACTAACTTTAGGCCTGTTAAACAGCGATGCGTGATCACACAGCATTATCTTTATTTTTCATCAATATTTATGAGGTTTATATATCCAGACAGCTGTGAATCTCTTCTATTACGTCATGTGGCAGAATAAAGATAAGTTTCTGCAATATTTAAAGAAGATCGGCTCATTCACATCCATGTTTGGAAGAAAATCCCAGTTTTGACAATGGCTTCCCGAGTGCTGAACCTTGTCGTGGTTTGATCCAACTCCCGTCAAATTTACTTAGTTATTTGCAACATCGTCTCACAAGCAAATAAACAACAGATAACTCCAACCATCAACCATAACAACATGGTATTTGAAGTACCTTTCTTGTCACAAAGCTTTGAAAAAATGTTTGAACAGGTAGTGAAGTGGATGTGCCGTCAATCTCTGCTGTAGTATGCCATTCACTCACCAGGGGTGTCTTTGCACAGTCCATTCATTCCACATTCACTTCAACACCACACGATGGAAAATAGGCCTGCCGATCTTATAGTATTATAATATAAAAAACAAACTGGTAATGGGCTGGACCTTACATTTATCCCCCTTGCCTTGAATTTCATGTCCTCATAAATCAAGGCAAAATTCTCACTCACTCTTCCAGGTCATCAGCATTTACACTTTAAGGAAACCAGAAGACAGTTTTCCCAGTAAAAATATTTTAATGGGGGGGGGGGGTTAAAGTATATACACTTCTCCTGGGATGGGATGTCCCAGAAAAACACTGCTTCTGCATGGTGGTGGAGCCTCTGCATGGTAGTGGAGTGTCTTTTATCTCATAAGTGAATGGCCTTAGCTCCCTCTCTGCTCATCGTCACATGAAAATCATTAGATTTTTTTTAGCCCAAAACAGTCCTTCCAGCATTTGAGCACATGCTTTCAACATTGAAAGTCCAGAAAGAAAAGAAAAGGGGAAAAATTGAGGGGTTCACTGTTCATCATTGGTGACAGTTCATAAGTCCCTCAGTGTCCTTCACTTGTTGCTATATCTCTCCTTCTCCAATCGCTGTTTCTTTCTAAGCCCTGCCATGAATTTATCATAAGCACCCTCGTCTGGGGATGTTACTTGTATCCTTGGCCTCTTAGCTCCTCTCTCCTTCTCTGGCGTTTTTATGCTTCTCCTGACTGCCTCTGCAGGTTGATCATGCCTTGGCTTTGCTGCCTTGTCACCTGGAAGGCTTCCCCCAACTGCCTCCTCACCAGTTTTGGGCTGAGGCTGCATCGCTGTCGCTAGTGGTTTCGGGTGATCCAAGTTCAAAATCCTTCTCACCACTTGTGTGACCTGACCACCACGCTGTTCGTCTTCAATGAGACCTGCAAACCTGCTGTGGACAGCTTTAAATGTTTGTTCTTGCAGTTTTAGTTGATTTGATAAGCCTTTCTGGCTCTCCACCATCTGCCTTATGAGCGTCCGCACAGAGTTGGAATGGGACACCAATGCTGCACTAACCGCATTTGTCGCCAGAGTTAGTTTGTCAATGGCTTGCCGTTGTTGGCTAAGTTCTGAAGTCATCGTGACCATGCTGTTATTCAATCTGGCAAGGGCATCTGCCATCTGGCGTTTTGTGGTTGACTCAGTCTCTTGCCGAGTCGTCAGCTGTTTCAGTTCGCTGACTGTTTGGTCCATGTTCAAACTTATCTCAAGTAGCAGGCCAGAAATATTGGTCAGATCTTGGCCCACAGGCAAGGGCTGTACCCTGGATGCCGTAACGACTGCACTGCTCAATGCCTAAGCAAGGCGGTCCCACAGTCCTATTGATCACGTCAATTACCGCTGGGCTTAGTGTTGTCTCTGCTGGTCTTTGAAACTCCTGCTCCCTTATTGTTTGCTCCTTTGCTGTTTTCATGGCTGCATCTACAGGTCCTAGATCCTTTGGTCTAACCATGATGGTCTCCCCTTGAACTTCACTCACAGAATCAAAAAGGTCAGGATCTTCCGGGTGAAGCTGCAGCACTGTCTGTGGTTGCTGATCTGAAGCTGCTGCTTCCTCCGTCGTTCCCGTCACTTCCTCTGTGGGAATAGCCTGCTCCACTGTCTCTGCCTGAGTGGATTCCACTACTGCCACTGCATCTTCTACTGCGTCTTCTTGTGCCATCTGACTAACTATGATCCTAGCTGCTTCGTCAGCTCTTCTGCTGAGGGTCTCTGCGTCTCCAACCTCCGTCTTTTCCACCTGTTTCTCCATCTCTATGTCTCCCTCCAGCCTGGACAACAGGGCAGGGTGGCTCCTCAGGAAGGCTACAACCTCTGGGGGTAGGTCACCACCGGCCGACACTTTGGTGCTCTGGGCTCCTGCCTCATTGGTGCTGGCTGGTTCTTGGGCAGCAGTGGTTGGTGTATCAGTGGCTGTGGCTTCCTTCTTGGACTGTGTCTGACGCCGGTAGTATGCTAGTGAGTCTTCTTTACCTAATCGTCTGACAATGTCACTGGTCAGCTTGAGGTCTACTTTAGTGCCCGTCATGATGGTTTGTACTGGTTTGCCTGGATGTTCTGCCGCCACGTGCTTCTTAGCATGTGTCTCACAATGAAAGTCTGACTGGCAGACCTGACAGTGGTATGGGATGTCTGGGTTGCTTAAATGATGGTGAAGAATGTGGTTGGTGACCTGGTTCCGATCTCCTTGAAAGCTGCACTTTTCACAGGCATAGACACGCCCACGCTTCTCCAGGGCCGACTTCTCTTTACGTTCCATAATGAACTGCTTGATCTACAACATAAGAGATAATGCACACACTTAGCAAGAAAGTTGGTGCTGGTGGGGGGGGAATCATCTTATTTTATTTCCCATCCCTCTCAGCCTTCTTAAGTGCTGCTTTTGCCCATTTCAACTTCCTCTCCCCATCATAAGGTTTCAAGCGAGTGTGGTGCACAATTCGTCTTCGACCCTGAGCATCGAACTGTATCCGATAGTTCAAGTCATTTATTTTCTCGACAATTAAATATGGTCCCTCAAAAGGCCGACGGAGTTGGGGTGCAATAGCGAGTTGTCCACCCTCACTCAGGTACCACACCACATCACCGACTTTGTACTGCTGAAAAGAAAGTTTCGCATCATAGTTGTCTTTTTGTCTTTGAGCAGTCTGTCTTAGGTGCTTCCTGGCAACTTCATGAGCATGCTGCATTCGAGACTTCAGTTTCTCAGCATAATCACCATAGGAACTTATCTTTTCGTTTCCTTCAACAGTGGAGGATCCAAACATTATTTCTGCCGGTAACCGCACTTCTCGCCCCAACATTAAGAGATTGGGGGCCATGCCTGTACTTTCATGAACCGTAGCTCTATATGCAGCTGTCAGACACCCCAGGTTTTTATCCCACTCTCGTTGTTTTCCTTGTAGATATGCCTTTATCATCCGCATCATGGTTTTGTTAAACCGCTCAGTCTGGCCATTGCAGCGAGGATTGCCGGGAGATGTTCTGGTTTTTCTGATCTCCAACAGATGGCACATCTCTGTAAAGAGTGCACTCTCATAGTTCCTTCCTTGGTCAGTGTGAAGATCATATGGACAACCAAATCGGCCAATCACCTCATTTATGATTCTGTCAGCGCAGGTCTCTGCTGTAAAGTCAGGAACAGGAAACACTTCCACCCACTTACTAAAGTGATCTGTCACCACCAAGATATATTTGTTCCCTCTTGCTGTCTCAGGCAGTGGTCCCAGTATGTCTGAAGAGAGTCTGTCCATAGGCGCTCCAACTGGTATCCTTCCCAGTGGTGCCTTGGCTGCCCTGCCAGGTAATGGTTTTATGGCTCCGCATTCATGACATTTAGAAACCCATATATTGGCATCCTCCCTAAGCCCAAATCAATAAAACCTCTGTAATATCTTTTCCCTTGTCTTCTTTCTGCCAAGGTGTCCTCCAGATAGGATATTATTGTGCATCTGCTTTAAGATTTCACCCTGCAAACACTTTGGAACTATGAGTTGGAGATGGTTACCAGTACCATCCTTCCTGTTAAATCGTCTGAAGAGCAATCCATCATGAACTTCCAAACTGTCCCATAGCAGCCAGTAATGTCTAGAGGTTGGACTTGCAGCACATACTTCAGTTCCAAAAGGACGTTTCCCTGATTCTACCCATGAGAATACCACACCAATATCTGGGTCTGCCATCTGCTTGTTTCTAAGGGCCTGGCTGGAGTAAGGAAGCATCCATCCTGTTGTATGGCTTCTAGTTGCAGCTACCCTGCCTATCCCCCAGTGGATCATTCCTGTTGAGAATGAATACAAAGTTGTCATTACTTTGGAGCGCCATCTCTTCCAGAGAACACCCCATTCATGCTGCCTTGAGATCTTTGGTATGGTTCTTCCATCATCAATGAATTCTCTCTTGGATGGCTCTCCAACTTCTCCATTGAGTTCACCTCTCCTTGGCTGAAGTTTGGACCACCTGTACTGTTTCAGCATCTGGCACACTCCAATCATGGCTGTGGAAACATAGATCCATAAAATCATAAACATGGTCATGAACCTCCCTGCAAAAGTCACTGAAGGTGGCAAGTCACTCACTCTGGTCCTCCTAATGGTCCCATCATCATTAAGCAGAGCACTTTGCATCACCACCGCTCTTTTCAGGCACTTTCTGCATGGTCCACATTTTATGGTCGTCTCCAAGTTGTCTTCACAGGAACACTCCCTTGGATTTGGACATCTTGACATTCCATCGGCATTGCCATGTTTTCTGCCAAGACGGTACTCAACAATGAAGTCAAAGGCAGAAAGGTCCTCGATCCAACGGGCTATCCGGCTTTTGGGATCCTTTAAGCTAAATAACCACTTCAAAGCTTGGTGGTCACTCCTGACCACAAATCTACGCCCAAGAAGGTAGTGCTTATATTGCTCAATAAAACATTTGACAGCCAAAAGTTCTCGATCAGTCACACAATAATTTTTCTCAGCTTTACTCAAAGTTCGACTGCCATAGGCTATTACTTTCTCTACAGCTCCTTGTCTCTGGGACAAGACAGCACCAATGCTCACATCACATGCATCTGTATCAAGTATAAACTCTCCCCCATCCTCCCTTGGATAAGCCATTACCTCGGGACCTGTTAGAACATTCTTTATTCTTTCTAAGGCAATTTGGCAGTTTTCAGTCCACACAAAAGGTTGCTGCTTCTTTGTGAGCTGGGTCAAGGGTTGCACCACCTTTGCAAAGTCTTTTACAAACCTCCGGTAGTAGTTTCCTAATCCCAGAAAAGCTCTAACCTCTGTCACACTCTTTGGTACAGGCCATGTCACTATCTTCTGAACATTATCCGGGTTGGGTAGAACTCCATCCTTGGAAATTACATGTCCTAGAAAGATGACCTCAGTTTGCAAAAAATGACACTTCCTGGGCTTCAACTTTAATCCTGCTTTCTGAATTCTGCTGAGCACTTCTTCCAGTCTTGCAACATGTTCCTCAAAGTCTTTTCCATAAACAATCACATCATCAAGGTAAATGAGACATGTCTGCCATTGTAGACCACTTAAAGCCAGTTCCATAAGTCTTTGGAAAGTGGCTGGAGAGTTGGAAAGGCCGAAGGGCATAGTTGTATATTCATAGAGTCCACACTTGGTTACAAATGCAGTCTTTGGAATGTCTTCTTGCTTCACTGGAACTTGATTGTACGCACTGGTAATATCCAGGGTACTATATAGTGTGGCACCTGCCAGTGCATCTAGACACTCATTTGTGTTTGGTAAAGGAAATGCATCCTTGCGGGTGACTTCATTGACCTTTCTATAGTCCACACAGGGGCGGACAGACCCATCTTTTTTTCTTACAAGCACTATAGGGCTGGCCCAAGGAGAGTTTGAAGGCCTTACAGAACCCTGTTTTATCAGTTTCTGGACAGCATCTCTATCCTCTCCAGCAAAAGCTAAAGGAACCCTTCGGGGAGCTTGTTTAATAGGTCTGGCATTGCCTGTATCTATTTCATGTTCCGTCAAATGGGTAAGTCTTAAATCAAACTCACTTACAGAGAAGCAGTCTTTGAAGTTGTTCAATAATGCTTTTATTCTGCTGGCCTCAACTTCAGTCCTTCCCTCCACTGTATCTTCATACAACTGCATCAGATGCTCTGGAACTGACAACACTGACCTCAACTCCTCAGGGAAGTCCACTCCAAATTGACCTCTGTCCACTCTAGTTATGTTTCTAATTGTCTCCTTTCTCTGGTCCAATGTAATCCTCCTAATACCATTAAAATTTCCAAACTCCTCATCATTTTCCTCTTGAACCACTGTTGCCACTTCAGGCTCCACGGTACTTGCACATCCTAGTACTGTATCTTGCCTCACACATACTTCCTGCAGAGATGGATTCATTACCCTGACTTTTACTGTTGTGTTATTTGCCACATCAACAAGACTTGGTGCAAGAACCAGGGAATATCTTTCACTTAAACTTGGTGCTGCTTCTATAAGAAGGACATCTCGTGGGTAGTCTTTGCCTGCCAGATCCACATAAACATCCAACACAGCCTCACACATAGCTGGGATAATGTAATGGTCTGCAGCACAAGCCCTACGTGTTCTCTGTGGGAACCCAACTCTCACTATTGGCACAAAGATGCCTCTCCAAACCATCATTCCTTCTCTCAGTAGCAGATCAGCTGGCCCCTCCTCGTCCATCAGGAGTATATCAGCCCCAAGTAGTATCTCATCTTCAATCTCTGCAATATTGACCAATTTATAAATTTTGACATCTCCAAGATACAAGTTCAACCAGGCTTGGCCCTTATAAGAGATTGGCCTGCCATTTGCATTCACCAACCTCTTTGCTGATAGGGTTTTCCTAAGTTCCGGTCGTCTATCAATAGGTATCTTCTCAAATGTTTCCAGAGAGACAATTGTAGATGTGGCACCTGTATCAATGGTAAAGCTGACTTCCACATCTTCCACCTTTCCTTTGATATACGCTCCCACATATTCTGGAACTTTCCTCCTTAACATCTCACAATCACTGTACACTTCTTCTTTGATTCCTTCATCTCTTGTCTCATTTTCAATCTCCCCTTCACCTCCATATGTTTTGGCTGACCCGTGGCCATTGGACACAACAACTTTATCTAGGTCACCAGATTCTCTCTCCACATCACCACTTTCTCTTATTTCATTCTTCATTTCTGTGTGTTGGCCTTTATATGTCTGGGTTGTCCCCTGGCCACAGGGTACAACCCCACCTAGTTTTCCTGAAAACCTCCAGTGGAAGGGAGTGACATTATGGTTGTCCTGTCTGCTGCTAGTTTTCCACCACTCCCTGTAGTATGTGATACCATTGGTTGTGTCTCCATACCTCTCATGGCACCCTGTGGACCAGTAACCTGCCATTGTCCCATCACAAGTGGATACGGGCAGTCTCTTATGAAATGATTCTCCCCACATCTAAAACACTTAATGTGGTCTGGTATCTGATTTGACCTCTCATTCCTTCTCTGGTACTGTGGTCCTGTTGGTCGATTGATGGGGGAATAATTCTTTCTCTGGGGTGCACTACTATGAGCCTTCCCCTGGCATTTTTCCTCCAGTTGGGCAATTTTGTCTTGCATATTGGTCTGACCCTTTACCATATCAGCCTGGCTCCTCAGCATATCCTCAATTATCTTCCTCATTTCCGCCAAGTCATTCCTATTCCCTTTAGCTGGAGTTGCAGGGGTCACCCTTGGAACTTCATCTCCATTGTCTTGGTCCTTGGCTGCAACACTCTTCTGATTGTCCCCTTTTCCTGCCCCTTTAGGCCGTCCAACGGGTCGAGTTGCCCTCATAGTCACCACCTTTTCCTCTCTAGGGGGCTCATGGTCAGAATCAAGGTCATGGTCAAATCCATCCTTAATTGCCCTAGCTGAATGTTTTGGCTTCCTTCCTGAGCCGTCATCACATGAGCTATTGTTTCTCCTCATTGCATAAAAGCTTACCACCTCATAGACAGCCTCGTCTATGTCATAAGGCTCCTTCACATATTCTACCTGAAAGCGAGCTTGCTCAGCATGCAGACCATCAAAGAACCTACGCAGGAGGTCCTCCCTTCGAGTCCTGTCATCTCTACTTTTGTGGGCTTTGTCATATAGCCGTTTGAGCTCACCTGCATAATCCTCAACTTTTTCTCCAACTTTCTGGTCTCGGTTGCTAAACTTGCCCTGAAAAGTCTTGGCAGTTTCTATTCTGCGGAACCGATTACCTATTTCCTTAACCAGGCTCTTGAAGTCCCTGCAAGACTCACGTGATAATTGCCCAAAGACAAATTCACCTGCCTGCCCTTGTAGCCTTGGTAGTAGTTCATCAAGTTTTTCATCTTGATTCCAGTGACGTCTTCCTGCCACATCCATGAACCTATTGAACCATACTTTCCAGGACTCTCTTCCTGTGAATGGTGGCAGTCTGGAACTATGATTTCCTTGATGATTCCTATTTTCTGCTCTATCACTTCTTTCAAGGCTTTCATCAGCATCATCATCACTATTATATTCATCATTTTCATCAGAGGAGCAGGTATCTTCATTTTGGTACCTCTTGCGTCTATCTCTTCTTTTCCTATGCTGATGCTGAAGATTGTCACCCATGATGCTCTGGTTTCTATTATGTGCTTCTCTTGGTATTTCATCATTCCCAGGTGATGATTCAGGTGTATCTGGTGCAGTTTTTTTAGCATCAAGTCTATTGACTACTAACATAATATTCTCCATGACACCTTGTAATACCTCAGCACTCTTCACAATCTGGTTGGACAGGTTACTCATATTGACTCCTTCTTGTCCATCTGTGATCAGATTCTGCTGTTGAGAGGTGGAATAGCATCCATGCTGAGAATCCTTCCTAAGGTGACTGTGAATGTCAGAAGCGTCTCCTCCTCCCACCTCTTGTGGCATATCATGGTCTCCACTGAGTCTAAGTGTAAGCGTTGGGTCTGGAACCATTGTTGACAGTATCCTTGCACCCTGGTTGCCAGATGCATAAGAAGGGGTAACACTGGTTGTTCCATTCGTCATAAATCTGTTCAATGTTAACCCGCCTCTGGCCAGTGGCGCAGGTGACCTAGCCCCCGACATTCTCAGACATAGGCTTTGTGTGACTCCAGTCCTTGTGGTTGACATCCTTTGCCCGTCTTTACCTCTGTAAAAACTTGGACTTCTCAAATCCTGCATATTCCTCTCCACTGGAAGGGTATTAACTGCTACAATGGAGGGACTCAACTCTACCTCAGCATCCCTCCTGGACTCTTTTGTCGTCTGAACCTCTGTCACCACTGCATTTATGTCCACTTCTGCATCTGTACTCCTTTCCCGCATATCTTTTGATCTCAAATTCATGTGACTCATCTTTGCTGATTTCTGAAGCTTAGGTTCTGATCTCAGAATATGCTTATTTGCATATCCCACCGCTGCCACCAATTTTTGTAACGACCGAGCCCAGCTAAGACTGATTTGCAGATGAATTGAAGACAGTCACTCCACTTTCAGAACCAAGACCAAATGGGATGGGGAAAGTGAGCCACAAACACACAAACGTCCAACTTGAATTCTCACCTGTCTCACACCCAATGATGGAGTTCCACTCAAGTGTTGATATTGAGCAACAAAGCAAATTAAACTCTATTATTCAGCTAATATACATATAAGGTCCAACTCTGGAATTAGCATCAATAGGATCCAAATTGTCTCCTGGATTTAAATGTGCTGTTTAATTCCGGTTTCACTCATGCACAGTATGCGTCTCAAGTTTGCGAATACGGCGTCAGGGTCAAAGAATATGTGTGGCTCTTAATGAGTAGCTTATATCGTCCCCTCTAATTCTCACATCACAAAGTCAATTGGTATAAATAGAAAACTCTACTTGCACAAAATGTAACAACTTTGACATATTACATGAATAAATTGCAGCAGTCATTAATATCTCTATTCTCTTATAAGCATCTATAATAGTACACCTATAAGTGTAATGCTCTTCAATGTCAACCCTGTGGAAACCCTGCTGGTACCCCAATTGGCGTCTTTAACACTGTACATCAAAAACCTGCTATGGTAGCAGTGTGAACCCTGTGGAAACCCTGCTGATACCCCAGTCGGCATCTATTACACTGTACGTCAATAGCTGGCAATGTTAGCAATGTAGACCCTGTGGAAACCCTGCTGGTACCTCAATTGGCGTCTATAACACTGTACATCAAAAACCTGCTATGGTAGCAGTGTGAACCCTGTGGAAACCCTGCTGATACCCCAGTTGGTATCTATTACACTGTACGTCAATAGCTGGCAATGTTAGCAATGTAGACCCTGTGGAAACCCTGCTGGTACCTCAATTGGCGTCTATAACACTGTACATCAAAAACCTGCTATGGTAGCAGTGTGAACCCTGTGGAAACCCTGCTTATACCCCAGTTGGCATCTATTACACTGTACGTCAATAGCTGGCAATGTTAGCAATGTAGACCCTGTGGAAACCCTGCTGGTACCCCAATTGGCGTCTATAACACTGTACATCGATAGCTGGCAATGTTAGCAATGTAGACCCTGTGGACACCCTGCTGGTACCTCAATTGGCGTCTATAACACTGTACATCAAAAACCTGCTGTGGTAGCAGTGTGAACCCTGTTGAAACCCTGCTGATACCCCAGTTGGCATCTATTACACTGTACGTCAATAGTTGGCAATGTTAGCAATGTAGACCCTGTGGAAACCCCGCTGGTACCCCAATTGGCGTCTATAACACTGTACATCAAAAACTTGCAATGCTATTCAAATGCAGACCCCATGGAAACCCCATTGGTACCCCAAGAAACTTCTATTCCAATGTGCGTCGATGGCTTGCAATGCTATTCAAATGCAGACCCCATGGAAACCCCATTGGTACCCCAAGAAACTTCTATTCCAATGTGCGTCTATGGCTTGCAATGCTCTTCAATGCAGACCCCATGGAAACCCCATTGGTACCCCAATAGGCTTCTATATTATGCACACCTGTACTGGGTTTTGCTTCGTCTAGGGTTGCTCTGTATAGGATTGCTCCGAAGTTACGTCCACGACCAGTGTTGGAAAACTGGCCGACGGGTGCTGTGCGCTCGTCTATTTATACTTTTTGGCCACGCGCCATGCACGTGCATCACTGATGATACCCCGAGAAAACCCCATTGGAAAAATGGATCTCCGTGAAAAGCTCATCTAAGGTCTAAAATGTCAGTTTTGCTTCACCAATGTTGCTGAAACTAAGGTGGATTGATCTTGGGATCACAATCTATTATCCAGGTAATTTATAAGAGGAATAGTTAAAACATTATCATGTTTTTAGAATGGTGAGCTGGTCCGTACGTCGTCAATTTGTGGCATCACTGTTACTGGCAATGGCCGTCAATTCTAGGCCTAACAAAACAGTGGTGCGTAATTGCCCAGCATTGCCTCTGTTTTTCACCAATGTTTCTCAGTTTTATACCACCAGAAAGCTATGAATGTCCTCTTTTACGTCGTATGTGTGAATTAATATGGATTTCCGTGATATTTCTGATGGATCTCCTTGTTCATCTGATGTATGGATTAACGTGCAGTCAGGGGACACTAACTTTAGGCCCGTTAAACAGCGATGCGTGATCACACAGCATTATCTTTATTTTTCATCAATATTTATGAGGTTTATATATCCAGACAGCTGTGAATCTCTTCTATTACGTCATGTGGCAGAATAAAGATAAGTTTCTGCAATATTTAAAGAAGATCGGCTCATTCACATCCATGTTTGGAAGAAAATCCCAGTTTTGACAATGGCTTCCCGAGTGCTGAACCTTGTCGTGGTTTGATCCAACTCCCGTCAAATTTACTTAGTTATTTGCAACATCGTCTCACAAGCAAATAAACAACAGATAACTCCAACCATCAACCATAACAACATGGTATTTGAAGTACCTTTCTTGTCACAAAGCTTTAAAAAAATGTTTGAACAGGTAGTGAAGTGGATGTGCCGTCAATCTCTGCTGTAGTATGCCATTCACTCACCAGGGGTGTCTTTGCACAGTCCATTCATTCCACATTCACTTCAACACCACACGATTGAAAATAGGCCTGCCGATCTTATAGTATTATAATAGAAAAAACAAACTGGTAATGGGCTGGACCTTACAATATCCATGTCCAGGATCGAATTCAATGGTGAGTCCTGAAATAGCATAAATAAAAAGTTATAAAATTTTTAATTTAGACCTGACAGTTTGTTCATTTTCTTTTCTATAAATGGCTCCAAAAGTCACAGAAGGGGTTGTCAGAAAAAAAATCCTGAGAACTGCTCCTGGATATGGTATTTTTCTTTTGATGTCCATTGATTTCAATGTAATAGGGCAATTTATACGTTTGTGAGGCAAGATACTAATTGCAGAGGTTGAGCAAAAAAAAGCTCCGAGAAAATCGGATTGAAAGAAAAAGTTGCCAATTCTTACACATTTTTTACTGTAATATGACACATACTCATTTTTTCTGTCCCATGTATTAATTATTGTGTGAAATAAACTTGTAGTTTTACCTCTGTTATGTTGGCATTAAAAAAAGTATTTTTTGTGGCTTGAATCTAGACTTTTTTTTAAACTTGAGAACATCACACTTGGCTTGTTTGGGTGTGGGTTCACATGCAGCTTTCCATATTTGAGGCCCAGTAAGTGGATTGCACTAATTTGTTTTTACCTCAATAGAGAATTTCAAAGTAATCAGACCAACGGTAGTGATTAGTCTCAACTGGCCCATTCTTTTCTCCACGGCTAATAGTTTTCTGTTCCCTATGAGTGACCCTTGTCAATTGGTTTCCAGGGGTCATGGACTAATGACTCTGCAAACAATGACATGCTTCATTATCATGCCCATGCAAATAAACCCATGTGATCAGCACTGCTTTAACTATTCAGTGTAAACAAAAGTTTTAATATCAGTTTTCACACATAAATTTTATGTTCACACATCTGAGTTTTTGGGAGCATGTAGTTTAAGTATAAAACTATCCAAAAATAGGAAAAAGTGATTAGAGATTATGCAAAGGTGCTGACTTCAGATCTTCGCCTTAACACACCTCGAAGTCTTGATGCGTCGTCAAAGCTAGCTAGCTTTCACAGCCAAGCCATGCTCCACACCTCGCTCTGCTGTCTTGAGCGCGAGATACTTTTCACGCGTGAAAAGTATCTCGCTTCCTGAACATGCGCCCTTAAGATCTTAAATTATTTGGTTCCCACTGCCGTTTTGGTTCCGCTAGGTAAGTTTCACGGCAAGTGTCTATCGAAGGGAGCTGAATGCTTGAGCGCGAGGCGAGTTTCACCTTTGCGTTTTACTGATGCATTCCAAGTACCACCAAAAGATGTTATGTTCAGGTGACTTGTCCTGAGCAACATCTACAGATGCAACTCGATCCTTGTCGGTGTGAGCTGTTTTTTTTCCAGTATCCAATCCTTCACTCGCCTGAAAATATGGCAAACAGTATGTGTAATTTATTTCATCTTTGTATCTATATGTGTTTACGTTGGGACGAAAATGGACATTAGAAAACGTCATCAGTATTAACAAATTAATAAATGTTTTTGTGTTCTTTTATATGAAATAAAAGATGGAATGAGATTCCATAATTCTATTTAACAACATGATAAAAGTGTACACATATATGTCACTCCTGCGGATTCGCACTCTGAGTAGTCTTCTACAGAAATTTGATTGTGATGCTCATTTATGCCCACAATGGCAAAAATCAGCATTACAATTCAATGTAATAAATTGTTAAAATTAATTTTCTTTAACAATGATTAAACACTACTGAACTTTTTATAATACCTTCGTTTGGGAATACACACACACACACAGACACACACACACATATATACACGCATATATGTATATATATATATATATATACGAAATTTGTATCAGCGTGTCCTCGTCAATGGATTATCCACTATGTCGGGGTGAACACAAGGAAACAGTACTCCCAAAACGCAATTTTGTGTAACATCACAAAATTACGTTTCAGGAGTAGCAACATCATGATGCATCAAAATTAAGACAAGGATTTGTAGAGAAAAATGTTCAGGTTATTGCTTTACGCAAATTGTGGTGGACAATAACTTTGATCATTTTTATTAACATTTTGTATGCTAGCAATAAAGCGACCATGCACAAAGATACATTTTTAGTGTCAAACATTTTCGTTTGATTTTGAGGATTTTTTTTCCTTCTTTACAAATTTTGTTTACTTGCATGGGAGAATTATGTACTATTTAGTATCAAGAATACACTGTTACATTGTAAAAATTTAACTGTCCATTCATAATAAAAATATTAATGTATTATATACTGCAAATGAAAAAAAGAAAAATTGTGGACAAGATAAACAAATCTGTAGGTGGCAATGGGTATTTTTTGTCTTTTTAACTTTAGTAATAAATTTGCATCAGTCTTCATACAGTTACCTCAATCTGTAAGGGCGCATCTTCTTGACAGACAGCATCATCATCAAATGCGTTGAATAGGCTGCTTATCTGCAGGGGTACTATATCTGGAACCTTCTATGAAATCCCTCCCTTTTTCTTTCCTCCTCCTGTCTTCGTCTTCTCCTTTTGGTCATCTGACATTTCTGTCCTGGCTCTTTTCTTAAGATTTTGCCACAGGTTCTTCAGTTGTGCCATTGTTCTGGATGTTAATCCATGACAGGCATGAAACTGTTCAGTTATGGTTTCCCATACTTTTTCTTTCTTTGCAGTAATTCGCCCTCTTGTTTCAATAGTATCTTTCGGTTCATTAACCAGCTTTGCTGGATTTAGAAAAATTGACTTTCGTTTTCCCGCTCATATTTTGGACACAATTTCCAAGATGCAAGTGCCAGGTCATGTGCAATTATTAAACCATATTTGTAGCACAATGTTGAACAGGTGCTTTGTAATGCAAAAAAAGTTCATATGGGACACACTTCCTAAATACAATATGTGTGTTTAACCCTAGGATTAACATATACGTTTGCAACTGGCCATAAGAGAATCTTGTGTGGCAAAGCATTTTGGACAGTGTCGGGACGTCTTTCGATATACGCTTGGTCTAAGCTCGCGAAAACCGAAAAAAAATTACTCAACGACAGTCTCAACAGGTCTTATATGCGAGGCATACAAGATTTTTAATTTACGTGCCTGTTTTTGCATACTTAATCACCATAATTTATTCTGAATCGACACCAGATTCTCCGATGACACCATTTTGGGAGGTTGACTTTCAAAAACATGAAATTTTGAACGTCCGCCAAACCTGCAAATAGCCTTCTCACGCCGCGCTCTTGTGAATGCCATTTCATAGAAGTCACGTGACTACTACGGTTTTACGACAAAAATTGGTCCCTAGGAAACATGATTGGCCGCCTCCATTACACAAGTGACAATTTTTTGAACCTGTCTCATATGGGCAGGGAACAATTTTGGTTGCCTGAGCAGCAATACAAGGGGATGCGAGACCAAAATTGGTATCATGTGGGTAAAACGCTTATATGGTATGTGGCAAATTACTTCGCATAATTTCATGAAACTTTGAAGGCTTTATCTATTAACAAAATATAACTACTGAGACCTGCCCCTCACCATGAAAAAACGAGTACACGAAGTAGGGACAGAAAACCAGCCTATGTCCCACCAGCAATTATGGGAAGCAGTTCATGTCACGTTGCAGTGGCGGCCATCTTTAAAGATATTCTAAAGGAAGACAGAAGTCCCATTATATTATGCATTTTTTAAGCCTATGTAAATCTATGTTGTATTTCGACATTTCAAAAAGTTATTTAATGTGGGAATACATGCTAAAATGTGTGGATGCCTCCACAGCCTAAAGCCATCCAATGCAATCTCCCAATCAGAATGCTGTATTCAGCGGACCAATCTCCAATTGTGTTATAAAATGATTCTAATGACAACATGACAACAAACTTTAGGGCGGAGCCAGACAATCATACATGTAACTATTATACTCATTGCCACGATGCCCATTCCTCTTGACAAGGCTATGTGATTACAAAACTGTGGTAAATGTTTTGCTCACATTCCAAAAGAGGTCATGCTGACAATGGCCCGTAATTTGCTTTTGTTGATGACCAGTCAAGTGCAGTGAGACAGTAAGTGTGAGAGGGGACCTGTTCTGAATAGCACGTCCCAGGTGTGAGTCTGCAAATCACCCAAACCAATGACAAAAAAATGTCCCAGAGATTCCTGGGTATATATACACATTAATATGGAATATGGTAGCCATAACCATGCATTTTACTTAGACAATTTCATGTGGCAACAAGCCATGAAGAAAGCTTTGTATGGCAAATTTAAAAAAACTACAGCTTTGATCAAAAAAATGTATAGATACTGCCACATACAATTGAAATTCCCATGATCCTCTCTGAAAATTAATCTGCTTCTGAATTGTGGCAGGAATGGGAGATCATGGATGACAGTAACCCTGTTGTGATCCTAGATACTAATGCTCGGAATATACGAACAATTAGGCAACTAACTAGGCCAAGGAACCAATTCTCGCTGCCATATTAGACGCATTCTCTCTGCCATATCAGACGCAATGCGCGCAACTTTTGACACCGAGAGTGTAACCAAGAGAGCATGAATTATTTTCAGAGTATTCAAGTTCGACCATCCTTAGATATATCCATAACTCAATTTTAGATATCTTTGAAGATTGTCAAATTACAGACATCCCACCATCATTTATAGATATCTAAGATGAATTATAGATATCTAAAAATCAATATTACTTTTAGATACTTTCTATACTTTATATATATATATATATAATTCGGCCATCTGTAAAGATATCTAAAAGTGATTTGTAGAGATGTGGAATTTGAATTAGAGATATGTAAATTCGGATTAAATGTTAAGACGGCTTGCCATAGAAACTAACCCAAACATGCGTGGTCAGGAACACACAGGGACGAATTCCGGTTTCTCGAACTAACATTGTCATGGGTTTGTGTCGGCGCCACATGCACTCGTGTAGCAGCTGACAGAACTATGTTGAGTGCCAATCAAAATGGCCCCTGACAGGCGGTCTTTTAAAAACAATTTTTACCCAGCGTTTCAATCATTGAATCATTGCAGAAAGCAAGTTAGGTACAGAACATAATGGTCTATGTTTGGAATACAGGCAACTCAGTTTCAAATGAAAAGCATGTCATTTCAGGTATCATGGACTAATTTGAACGTACGAATTGTGTTTTGAAAATTGAGACACTCGGCTTGCGTGCGACAACTTACTGAAATAAGGCCATTCGTTTTAAAAACGTGCGCATGTGGTCGAGCAGTTTTTTTTATGAGTAAATGTCAAGTACCGTACATGGTGTCTAAAAAGTTTCATACTCTAATACATCTAATTTCATCACCTTGCATCAATGAGAGGAATTGGAGTTTGAGGTGCATGGAGGCCCATGAACCAGGAAGAATGCAAGGAGGGCCAAGAAATGAGACAAGGAGTGTGTGGAGGCCAAGGAACGGGAGACAGTGCAAGGAGGTCCAGCAAGGGCAGATAATGCCGTACTAGCCCATAGGTAATCAACCGTGTTGATCATGGCATTCACATATATCTACCCCAATGAACTATTCTTTCGTGAGAATGGGTATGTGGCCAAGTGGATATATGCGTTTCTTATTTCAGCCATGCGATAGGTGCCACAGGTTGCTGGTTCAAGCCCCGGCTATTCTGTAGTCAAAACATAAAGAAAGAGGGTGAGGTGGAAATAAGACCAGTAGGAAAAGAAAGAGTGGGTCATTGGAATACGAAAAAGATGAAGCAATAGGGATGAGGAAAGCACGGTTACACTTCGCCCTAAGGAATGTTTGATCAGGTGATTCTCTGCACAAAATTGATAATTAGGAGCCAAAATCAAAGTCTGTGACTAGTCACGTTTGGTTTGGTTCATCTATGGAAAATAGTCAATCTTTGCACACGATCACTTATATTTTGCAGAAATAAAGGGTTAACATAATATTTCAGCAACTTTTTTTCGCTCATGTTTTGGACAGTGGCCTGAAGAAACAATGACCTTGCGACACTGTTACTCCACTGAAGCCGTGGCCGTGGCCGTGCATACACAAAGGGTGTCCCAGCATCGATAACCCGGTCACTGCAAATTTAACCAGTTCCATGCATTCCACAGGGCTTCATAATTTTCGGAGGGCGACACTGTGCATTTCAATATCTGGTTATGGGCACAGACAGCAAGTCAGGTCTGCAGACGGCATCATTTGGAAGTTCGCTGAATTGTGTCATTTCTCGCTATCCTTTATTTTCCAGAACCACTTACCTACTGGGATGATTCGGTTAGAAATTGGTTGCTTAAATACTGAGACGTTATGAAAATTAGATCAGAAAACGTCTTCTGTCTCCGCAAATGGATTCTAGTCCTCGTTCTTCCATGACTCAACTGCACAATTGGCTCTATCATGTTTGATCATGCGGGCAGACGTTTTAGGTGCCTTATTGCAATAGCACTGGGCCATCTGTATATAGAGAAAACTATTACACCTTGAGAGCCGACTTAAACAGATCTTACTCCCGCCCCTTTCCCCAAATGTAAAATCTAGGGATAGACAGGTAATTACAAACAGACGAATGGCATGCATTACATATTCAGCAATCAGAGTACAAGAAATATAAGCAACGAAGATCAAATAACAGTTGAAATGGGCAATAACTAATATGTTCCACCAAATCATATTCATGACACGACGGGGGGGCAACTTTGGGAATGATCAATTCACAGACTAGTCACTGTCCTTTCCACATCTAATATTAAAATAATGCAGATGAATTCAATTGTAATTTGTGAGCATCAATCCTATTTTTACTGTGATTAAATAGGATATCAGCTTGTCGAGTGTGAGTGCTTAAGATATAATCCCAGGCGACGGAGAAAGCCAATCTGTGTACGCCATCGAGATCGACAAGGTTCAAACAGTTGCACGGCCATTTAATCTCGTTAATTGCTAAGATTGAACCTCTTCTTGATTTCTAAATGTGAACTGGTACTGTTAGTCATGTGTTTATCGCACAAATTGCTTTCTATTATAGCCGTCTTGCATACATGTTCCTAAGAAAGAAGTATTATTCATATCCTCACACATGACGTGCATACAGAACACAGCTGGATCATATACAGCTGAATAATATAGGTTGAATTCCGATGTAGTCACCGCTAGGACATAGATGCGTGGCTATTGCCCTAAGAGCAGAAAAGTAGCACGAATAACTAGCTCTTCATGACTATGCATAATAATGATAAAGTTCTACTTTTTCCTCCCCCATCGGTCTGCGGACAAAACGGGACCTGCTACTTATGGATATATACTTCTACTTCTACGGTGTCCACAAAATAGGCCATAAAATACAATAAACTAAAAATAATTTCACCGAAGTACATATTTTTGAAAAGTATATAGAGTGGAAAATTGTGCTTTGTCATTTTTAATTGTGTCATTTGTGTTTATACAACAATTGCGCAAAGTGAATAACAAATTTCTAAATATTTCAGTTTGAAATGGATTTTATTTTTCATTTAAACTTCAATAAAATTCTCGTGACAAAATAAACTATAAGAGGTGAATACAAAAAGCTTGACTTCCTTTTTGCAAATTTTGCTTTGTTTGATTGCTGTTTGATGTTGGAAGGATCACATCTCACTTTAGCATCATAAAGTGAGATGTGAATCTTCCAACATCAAACAGTCCTAGAAACCAAATAAAGCAAAATTTACGGCCTTGTTCGGGGACACCTCTGCTTAGCAGAAATATACCCTTAAGATATTGTCCTGTTTTCATGGCAGCTCACTAGGCCATTATAAATATACCTAACGGCCTGTAATAATGACCATCCGAGTCATAACTTGGCAAACAAGAGCATCACAATTCTTCTCGTTTTTTTCTGTGTATGTTGTCTGGACCTGATATCCTGAAACTAATGTCATTTTACACACTGGCAAGATGCTACGATACCATCGCGTCTATGGGCTTCGCATACATGCTTGTGCTGTTAGACTAATATTGTTACAAATTTCTTTTTCTTCGACATTGGAAGTAAATCAGACTACTATGCTTACTGATGGATTGCTATTTGGTTAGACTTGAGCTGTATTCCCGACAGCGAAACGCTTGCCTTAACCCTGAAGTATCCTGTGCGTGAACAGCTACAAATTGACAGACACTTACAGCCGAATTAACCCTAACGTGATAATTAGTTTTGAATGCCACTGATTTTTTAAAAATCATATACACTTAGTGCAAACCAGAGCAGTAGTAAACAAGTTATGATCAAATGAAATACAAGGTTGTTGCAGCAACACGGTGGTCGTCCATTCTGACCACATACCATTATGCAACACTGATGACACACTGTCATCACAGGAAGATTATCAATATTTTAATACACTGATGAAAATACAATGTTTTAAACTTGTAAGCGGTCTTGGTTGTTTACTGTTACAATTGTGACATGTTATTAATTTACATACAGTTTACATAGGTTTCTTTGTGCAAATTTTAAAACCAGCCGTGAAAGGATTGCTATATTATCACGCTGCATTGTGGGATATATTGCTGCAAAGATGTCAGCCTGTAGGCCACAATATATGTGACACGTAGAACATCTCATAACTTTGGTTCTAATGATCTGAGCTGCACAATCTTTACATCAGATCATTTCTATTCCTATTGAGTAGGGTTTATTTTGGCTTGAGTTCAGCAACGGGTCGTTCACAATTACAACTATTTCACGATTCTACAAAAAAAGTCCTTTTGGCATACCCCTCCCCACCAAGCTTCCTGAGAAAATGATGATATTGCATGCTTGAATTTACGGCCATATACGAGGGCAGGCTGAAAAGGTCTAAGCATAGCTGTGAAAGAGTTGATGGTTTTCATTTATTGCTCTGCATAATCCCCTTCCAGGTTTACACACCTTTGCCAGCGATGCGTCAAGGCCTGGATGCCGGTCAAGAAGAAATTGTCTTCAGCCACCTTAAAAAAGTCATTCGCAGCGGAAATGATGTCTTCATTACTAGGAAAATGGCGACCGGCTGGTTCCTTTGTCATTTTGGGATAGTGCATTGACTTAAAGGAAAAAGTCGGGTCCCGGGACCCGCAGATAAATAATTTTTAATACCCAGATACCCGTATAATAATTGCGCCATTTGACAAGTTTCCTATTCCTGAGAGAAAAAAATGAAAAAAATAAAAGGACATTACAGTGAAAAAGGCAGAAATATACGTAGGTCTATAATTTGTTTATTTATATCGAAAGTAGTCAGGTATTAAAAATCGGATTCGGAACCCGACTTTTTGGCATTTTGACAGAGGGATCCCGGGTCCCGGGGTCCCAAGTCAATGAACTATTTTGGGAAACAGGTAACAGTCTTACGGGGCTAAATCGGGTGAATAGGAGGATGGTCAATGGGTTCGAATCATGAACCGCTGACCAGGCAACCACCGATTGGTGAACAGGAGCATTATCTTTGTGGAAAAACACTTCTTTAGTGAGCATTACCCGTGGCTTAGCTTTGATAGCTTCGCACAGCTGTCTCAGTAGGTCACCACAATATCTCCAATTGATAATCTGGCCTTTAGAAGATACTCAATCGGCAGAATACCTTTGGAATCCCAAAAGACTAAAGCCATCACCTTTCCAGCAGAAGGAACCGACTTGGTCTTTTTGGGGGTTGTGATCCCGGATGTTTCCATTATTTAGACTGACTTTGGTTTCTGATTCAAAGTGATGGATCAAGGTCTCGTCCACGGTTACAAATCGAGCCCAAAAAACATCGGGATCTGCTTCAAACCGGCATAAATTGTCACGAGGGGCCAGGAATCTGACACGTTTCTGATCCGCTGTCAAGAGCTTTGGTTCCCATCTTGCAGAAACTTTTGTCATTCCCCACTCCTTGATGATAACCCTCAACCCTCTCATGAGAGATGCCCACATCACTGGCAATATGTCGAGTGGTCAATCGTCGATTATCCATTACCATATCATGCACCAGGGTAATGTTTCCGGGAGTGGTTGCAGTTGCAGGCCTCCCTGGATGCGCATCATCGTCAAGGCTCTCTCTGTCACGCTTGGATTCCACAGCCCAATTCTTAACAGTGGAAAAGGAAGGGCCATCATCTCCTAAAGTGGAGACCATGTCGGCATTTAACTGTGTTGGGGCTAGCCCATTCAGTTGCAGGTACTCAATTAGAAAAGAAGATTTGCTTCACAGCAAATATGTCTGGGTGCCTTCAAAATGAGAACAGTTTGAAATGCTACATTTTGCCATTGTTCAACATAATCTAAATTTCGTGTCTTTGCCTAATTTTTATAAATTAAAATGCTGAACTTTGGTTCATGGTTCAAGGGGTCATGTCCCAAACTTATAAAGTGAAGTTTGAATGAAACTACTATCTATAATAGTTTTAAAGCTATTCAACATTTTCATTTTGTGTATTTGCCTAATTTGCACGAATTATAAGCCTAGAAGAAGTTTGGTTTATTGTTCACTGGATGGGACTATGCCACAAACCCATAAGTAGGAATGGCACCTCTATAATAGTTTTGAAGCAATTAAAGATTTACATTTTGCATATTCACCTAATTTGCATAAATTAAAATCCTACAACTTTAGTTCATGGTTCATTGGATGCGGCTTTGCCACAGACCTATAAATTGAAGTTGGAATGGCATCTCTATGTACAATAATTTTGCAGATATTGAACTTTTAAATTTTTCGACGCCCCTTATTAGCATAATTTGAAATTCTACAACTATACTGTCCATTATAGTGGCAAGTGTCACAAAGGTATATGTGCACATTGATATTGGAGTCCATCTGCAATAGTTTGGAAGATCATGGTGCTTTTAAAATTTTGTTGCCTCTAAAATTTGCATAATTTCAAAGATCATGACTATTCCAAATGAGATGCACAATTTCACTGGCTATGTCAGTCACCATGGCAAGTTTGGTGGTTTTCGGAAAAATGGTATCTGAGAAAAAGTGCCCCAACTTGGTCGTAAAGAAAGACAGAAAGAAACCAAGAAAGAAATTGGCCTTTTATTTCTTTGTTAATTTATCTGAGATGAAAGACCACCTGTCCTATGTGACCAATTTTGTCTGGCATTAGGGGTGGTCTTAAATTACAGGTACCACTGTACAGGGAAACCTCTCTACAGTGGGCACCCTCGCGACCAGAGAAAGGTTTCCCACTCCTGAGAGATTCAGCCCTTCTGGGCAGCATTGAAGAGCATATGTGCATGTACAGTGTGCACATATTGTAAGTCAGAGGGATGTGTATACATCAAATACAAAACTGTCAAGTGCCGTGAATGCAAAATGGTTACCTAGCTTGTAACATGCAGTACAGCAAAAGCCCTAGTCAAAATGTGGATTGTCGGAAAATTCACTGAATTTAGCATACATTAAAATTTTCCTACTTTTGTTTGCATGCTATTGGATTTACCAGATGTCTCAAACGTATATGTGTAGGTTAGAACTTTGTGTCTATCTATAATATTTTTGAAGATATAAAGCTTTTAAAATTTTAATTGCCCATAATTTGCATAATTTTAAACATCAGACTATACTCAATGAGGTGCCTAATTTCACTGGTGGGTCAGTCATAATGGCAAGTTTGGTGGTTTTCGGAATAATAATGTCCGAGAAAAACGCCGGACAAATTTGGTCGTAAAGAAGAGAGAAAGAAAGAAAAAACAAAGTCTCTCTCTCTCTCTCTCTCTCTCTCTCTCTCTCTCTCTCTCTCTCTCTCTCTCTCTCTCTCTCTCTCTCTCTCTCTCTCTCTCTCTCTCTCTCTCTCTCTCTCTCGATGTTGATTGAGTCAATTAGTTTCTGTATTAAGGACAGTTAAGACACCAAAAACCTTTGCATGGTCGATTTTTATATTTTAACGGTTTTTACAAGATGAATGTCCTTTCTATTAGTTGTCAAAATTTCAAGCTTTTAGCTAAAGTGGAAATAGGAGAAAACGTCAAAAACCACACAGGCATGTGGACATGGGAACGTCCATGTGTCATTCTTTTGGTTTTCAGCCGCCAAACGGAACAATGCCACCCGTCAATCATACTTAACAGCCTGTCACGTGGCTGCAGGTAGCAACGGCCCATGGCGAAAGGAGAGTGGTATCACGGCGGCATGCCGAAAGTATGTTTGTGGGCAGGGAAAAGATGCAAACATGCTAACATATGATAGCCTTAGTGGTTTACTTTATAGTTGTCTTTATTGTTTAGCGTTCTAATTACGGGAGACTTTAAATGTTGAAGAGGAGCGGGAATCGTCAGACGATGTCCCTTCAAAGGCCGTGCCGCGATGGATTACCCCAGTGGTCCTGCACACCAAAGATAGGCGGGGGGGGGGGTGGTGGTGGAAAAAACTGGCACTTTAATCAACAATACCCACGCACATAATGATATTTTATCGAAACCCATTGATGAAGAAATAAAAGTACAAATAAACACATCGAAATAAGCTTAAACGTGAACAGCAGAGAACACACAAAATAGCGTTACAAAACTCAGGTTGGAAAGAGATATGAAACTCATTGAGAAAATAACTACAAAATAATGACAAGCTAACTAAGTAAAGTGTACAGACAAGTCTGAGAAGCTGACTACATAAAGTATACAAATAGGAGTAAATACAATGAAATACTACCCTAAAAACGGGATGAAGAGGTAGGGGGCGGAAGACCAAACCCGTCATCCGTGCATTGACCACGAGCGCCCGTAGGCCGCCCCACCGAAGCAAGGCAACACAACTTTCGTTGCCAGGCTTGAGGTCACGGGGCCCGAAGAGCCGCCTCCATGACGTCACACTTTGAAACCAGACTGTAACGGTCGCCGTTTGACAGATCACAGAATAATGTTTTGCGTACTTCAAAGGCTCTTTTATTCATGTGATTGGCCAAGAATTGACTGACAACCTCCCCAAATGTTAAGGGACGATGTTTACTACGTTTTGTACAAATATCAGCTCAACTTGAGCAAATGGTATTGTTTCAGAGGCAAATGATCAACATCAAAGGCCTTTGAAGCTTGTTTTCTCAGGAAGGATAATAGGACGAGAACCCCACCTAAGAATGCTTATTCCAAGAAAACGGCTGGGCAAAATTTAATCCAGTTAATGGCGTTTGATTCTGTAATGTCTGAACTGCAAAAATGGTTCAGCGATTTTATAAATTTTTCTTTGTTCTTTTTTTATGAAATGAAGAAAATGAACATCCTGAAAATCGAAAGGAAAATTGAAACGTCAAACTTTGAGGATGGATAACAGAAAAACGAAACAAAACATAAAAAATCGCAGGATCGTTTTTTCTTGCCAATATTTCAAGATTAAGATGCAAGTGTGATTATAATTTTATCATAAATAATTAGTGACCTATATCGACATTTATGGGGTGGATGATTTGCGGTCAACTTTCAATTGTTTATTCAACAATAAACATCACAGACACCCAAATACGGGACATATAAAATTTTTGCAGTATGACGATTACATACATATATGATATGTTATCCTAACGCAAAAATATTTTGAGCCAGGATTGACTAAAGTGGGATTTATTTTTGGTGTCTTACCTGTCCTTAAGCTCAGATAACCAACTTCAGAGATATATCCATGCGTCTTATTTTGATGCAGATACCTATTATATTATTAGCTACAGTCTCTAATGAAGATCTAAAGGTAAACACGGTCCATTGAAGATCAAATTAACATTAAAAGTAGTTTTTCTTTATTTTTCAGATTGCATTTGGACTGGATTTTGTAAATTTGGCCATGTGACAGACAACATTTGCCCTCCAAAAATATCTCAAAATCTAATTTTTAAATGAATAAAATTATTCAAAACTGGTTGCACATTGCCTTAAGCGTTTTACTTCGTGTTCCATATCTTCTTTTAGATATGTGAGAGGCATACGGACCTTATATTTGCAGATCTCAAATTTATAAGCCTATGTTGTAATATACAATTATAGTATTTGGATGAGGTCTATACATGGGTCTTTCGACCTGTACTCACCAATAAATTATTGTCTATTGTGTGGACAGGTCGAAACATGTATAAACCGAATACCTAGAGTATAACTGCTTTGTCATGCGCATCTTTGCAATAATTAATGTCAAAAATCGAAGATCAACAGAACAGACTGATCCTTACCAAATTATCCCAAAGAGCTCTGCCACCAAACCTAAGTGGAAACCCTGTAATTGGATGTTCCCAGTTAATTAAGGTGGCGCTACCCAGCAGTGTATTTAATCCTGGAATGTGATTGGCTGAACGTTGCTGATGACGCATTACGCTACGCTCGCATCGTTCAAGACGTCTGGACTGGCCGCACGTGAGGTTTGGACCGGGTCAAGTGACTCGGAGATTAAAAAGCAGGGATCCACGTGTTTAGAGCATGGCACATGATTGTGTCTGGACCAAAAGGAGAAATAGAAATAGTCTACTAATATGACAATATTGAATATAATAGAGCCATCAAATTGGATGTTGAGCTCCACACCTTATATGGCCACGATAAATTATATTCATATTTATTTGGCAACAACCATAACAAAAAAAAAACAAACAAACAAAAAAAAAACTAAACTCCCGAATGATTGTAATTGCAGGATACACATAAAAGTCATTTTCCTCACTATGTAATTTAGAGATTGTTTGCATTTCTTGAGTGTACTTTCTTTCGTTATATATTGTGTGTTTCTGTGTGTATGTGGTCATATAATCTAATGAAGCTTAATGTTTATGCGTACAAGAGAGGAGGAAGTTGGGATTTGCATAGGGCTATTTTTTAAATGTTCACCAAACAAATAAAGTTTATTATCAAGGGTATATTTTTTAGTTTTACGTGCTTTGTCAGTGTCATTTCAGATTCATATGTTCTTCAAATTTTATGCGCATACGTTCTTGAAATTTTATGTGGGTTGTCATATTAGCTGAAACAATGTGCCACAATCAAGCATACACGTTTGGGTATTCCAGGCTCCAACACATGTTCTGACACTTGCCCACTGTAAATCTGTTTTTGTCTTTCAGGTTGATGTGGCCTTCTTCGAAAGTAATCTGTTGAACGTGTGTTGGGACAATTAATACGATTATAAAAACAAAATTTCCAACGTTTCTGTATTTTGGAGGTTAGCAGTGACAGGAACGCGCATGGAGTGACACAGCACTTGTATCGGATCCCAGGTATAGATGATACGGAGATTCACTTCATGAGATAAAATTAGGTCAAAGGTCCAAGCTGTCACTGGTTTAAAATCGGTCTGGGTATAGAAAATTTGGTGCTAAAACTTCCATGACCTGATACAGTTCGGGACCCACCCACACTCGTGCATTTTGTACAGTAATGAAAACGACGATGAATGTGAACAACCCCTAAACAATTGAACACTTGCCACTTATGTTCCATTTAAAATAAAAGCATATGTAACTTGGTTTCACTAAAACTGGAAACATTTCAATGGAACAACACCTCAAATATGAAAACATGAAAGTGCTGTCCATTTACAACGAACAGCAAACGTCCATTTTATCAGCTACGATATGTGAATGTCATAATGCTTTCAGTACACATTGCAAATCTTTTAAACTGCAATTGTAACATACATGCGTCAATCTAAAATTTGTACCGACCTACTCCATTTGGTTCTGTGCTTCTGTTGTAAAATAAAGATGCTCAAATCACACTAGGCCATTTTTCCGTGACACAGAAACTCAATCACTCCAACATGGCGTGTAGTGGTCATAACGCTGGGCAATATATTTAAGATACTGCCGACATGCGAAGTAAATGACAATAACATAATTAACAGTCCCCTCAATGGCAGATGAACCAAATAACCACAATGGCGCATTACATTTTACTTACTTACAAGGTAATCAAGCCAATTGCAGTCATAAATTTCTTTGGCTCCCCGAATTTGCCTGTTTCTGGTGCTGATAAAGAAATACCGCGGATTGTTTCAATAGATCTCAAAACTGTTCAAAAACTATTATAACCCTGCAGACCTATTAAACTCTGGTCTTAATATTAAGCCTTGTTTAAGAATTGAAAGTTGCATGCTGGTACATATCCAGCAAGATCTCATATTTAATGTAGGCTTCGTTTTTTTTTTACAAAAATAAAACCGGTGTTTATTCTTCATGAATCGTTTGGTTGTTATGATGCCGGATGAATATTTGTTTAATAAGGTATATAACCACTTTTCAAACATCTAGAACAGTTTAAATTACCCAATTAAGAACTAAGTGATGACAGATTACAGCTGTACACTGATGTTTTGGATTGATATATGCACATTTTGCTTGCTGCTGGTGTGAGTAAGAGTTTCTACGAAGTATTTTTGCGCGCTTTATGTTTGGTAAAAGTTGACGTGATTGCTGAAAGGGGATTACATCTTTGATGTGGTAATGGTGCAAATTACTTGAAAGCCTCATCTATCTGATCTCATTTTGGCTTCATTAAGTGCTTAAGGTATTTAACTATGCACATAGCGTTGTCATTGTGCGTCTTTAGGTTTGCTTTTGGGTACATCCTAACGACACAATGAAAGGAATGCCATGCCTGGGCGAGAGATATGTACATTATTACCAAACGCACTGTCACGTGTTCGCCATTTATGGTAATAAGATATATTACACGTGACGTGCACCTCTATAGTTGCTTTTTATGTGGCTTACTAAAAGTTGTAACAGTGCGAACTATGGCTGATGTAAGGAGAGCAGCGTTTAGTGTTTCATAGTGTTGGCTTTTACATGTACAGTAGTCCCTGTCATACTCATTTACGG
Source organism: Hermodice carunculata (assembly GCA_964020975.1). Classification (NCBI taxonomy): domain Eukaryota; kingdom Metazoa; phylum Annelida; class Polychaeta; order Eunicida; family Amphinomidae; genus Hermodice; species Hermodice carunculata. The sequence goes on along the minus strand of OZ026613.1, from coordinate 93,513,108 downwards.
ATAATCTGATAATAAACGCCTCTCTCTCTCTCTCTCTCTCTCTCTCTCTCTCTCTCTCTCTCTCTCTCTCTCTCTCTCTCTCTCTCTCTCTCTCTCTCTCTCTCTCTCTCTCTCTCTCTCTCTCTCTCTCTCTCTCCCTCCCTCTCTCTCTCTCTCTCTCTCTCTCTCTCTCTCTCTCAGCTGTAGTTTCTTCACTACTTTTCCGCATAAGCCGGTAGTATTTTGCAGACTACATTTCCTGAGTGCCCTGAGATAAACGTTTGACAGTAATAGGCAAGGATTTATACTCTGTGGAAAACTTCACGGCTCCTGATCGATTGTTTTTGCCTCTTTGTCTGAAGATGCTCGATTCCATTGCCTCTGGGAAGATATGGCGGTCGCACACGTATCAATAATCCACTAATTTGAAGTCGGGTAGCATACAGGATGTCCACCTAGGGACTTGCCTATGCTGGAGCAGGGTCACAAATTCCTAGTTGTGGATCTATCTATATTTGGCCGCCCATCTCTTTCACGAACGCTATGTTTTGATGTTTACTGAACCAAATTGCTTACTATGCAGACTTTAACAGCTAGAATCCTAAAAGCATTGTTTTGGGATATCCATATATACAGTTTAATCAGCAGCAGTCTGGTCAACTGAACGATTAAATGATTTAAACCGGTACCGCAATAAATTGATCCTGTTGCAGGACGTAAATGTAACCAAAGTAAACACACCATCATGAGCGTCAATACATAGAAGCAGCATTTCCTGTGATTAGCCTTTATAAATAGCGAACTGCACATGAAGACACGTGCATATCAAATCAAAGGACCAGTCCATTGCCAAACATAAAAAAGCACGTCAAAAATGAAGCAATTTAAATTGTTACATAGATTTTGATGTCGACATATACATCCATCACAATTTACATCTTAACACATGTAGCCCAAAGTCACTTTTAACTTTTTTCAGTGCCAAGTTTTGGACTCAGTCAGCCGTCTTCTGCGCCCAACCTTCCTCATGAAAGGCTGTTGACGCGGACTATTTCTTCCAGAGCTGTATGCATGCGGGTACTTGAATGAAAGGTCTTTTTACAAAGAACATTAATCTGGTATCCTCATGATTATTTAAAGAAGTTCTCCTTAGTAGTTAGACTTAAGTCGCAGATGCCTCAAAAAGCTTTTAAATCTTCACATGACGTCCCATCATGAATCGTACTTGCAGGACTTTGTACGACTTGTCAAATTCTGCAGCATGTCCACCGACACACACCCAGAGCACGAACAGCACAGATGAGTCCACATGTACAATGGTTTTTGAAAAATTAAAATGCCAACCCTAATTTTGTAGTACTCTTGAAATACGTTAAACACTATGGCGTCATTCTAATGGCTCAAGCGTTGAGATATACAGTGTTCCGCGTTTCTTTTAACACTTCCTTTGGCGTAGAATGAATTATACATAGGCGATAGTCTGATCTGCAAGCAATATACATTTACGAGCCCTCATGAAAATTGTTTGTGATGTGTTCAATTGCATGGCGTTTCATTACAGAAACTCCAAAAAGGGTCAAAGAAACAAATTTTTCTATGTAGACAAGAAAGCAACTTACAAGTCAATTTTAAAATGTACAATGCATAACTGAAACATGGTGGGCATTTATTTCAGCACAATTGTATTAATATTGCAGTTACAACTCTCCTTTCCAATGTTTATGACGTTGAATGAGGCCAACGACCTAAGTGTGGATTAAAATTAACTGGTTTGGAGAAATGTTACAGACACACAGGCAACCTGCGCAATACATCAAAAATGAGGCTGCAAATTCATACTTTTTTTTGTTTTGATTTCATTTATTTTCTTTTGGGGGTGCTGATAAAATGGTTTGAATACTCAGATTGTTTTACGCATATTACATACCACTCTTTATATGTGGCCCTGTATCAAGTGCAAAATCCCTGTCATATCCTTGTTACAGTACTAGCATTGCATTGTTCTTGTTGCTATTATTATTATTATTATTATTATTATTATTATTATTATTATTATTATTATTGTTGTTGTTGTTGTTGTTGTTATTATTATTATTATTACTACTACTACTACTACTATTATTATCATTATTATTATTATTATTATTATTATTATTATTATTAACCACACGCTAGCTAGTGTGCTTTATACACACACACATACACACAACTATTTCAATAGTGTCGTTACTCATGCAGCCATGAACTTCCGACAGTAAATCTCTCAATCAACAACAGATCTAAACGACCAATCTGAAAGGCAAGATGAACTTCCTGCTCTTGTCACGTTTCGAGAAAATAAAAGCGAAAAAACTAGACAATCACGCCTTAATTGCCGAGAGGTGGGGCAATTGCGAGGCCGATTAACTAATCTGTCATGATGCTGTCAATAAACTGTACGTGGAACCTGGATTTTGCACCTGCTCCCTGAAGTAGACGTGCTTGTCATACGGCCACGCCAATGTGTACTATGCTTCGACGTGATGCTGGACAGTTGCCAGCTTATAAATGCCAAAATACGTCTCCGAATAGTCACCGCTGGAGTTTTTTTGTGTTCACGTCTTATGGTGGTGGCTGATTAAACGGTCCAAAAGGTCACTTCTGTTTATTGAAGCTGCATGGAACCCTGCTATGAAAGTAAAATCTTAGACCGATAACAGATGACTAGTTGAATGGAACGATAAGGACTGTGGCGTCGATGATACCTTTTGAACTCCAGGTTATGTTGAGCGCCATAAACTCTATAACCCGTCCTCATATATATATATATATATATATATATATATATATATATATATATATATATATATATATATATATATATATATATATATATATATATATATATATATCATCTTTTATACTGGAAAGTAATTAAAATGTGAATAAATACGATAAAGCTAAAGTGGTAGACACAATATCAATGCAAAGTCACTATGCACGAGGGGAATCACAGTCCATGCCGCAGGTTCGTTATACTTGTCCTTGACTCAACGGTCAAGCACATGATGACATCCCATAAATGTTCAATAGGAGACAGGTCAGGAGATTGGGCGGGCCATGGCAACATTTGGAAATTGTGCTGCTGGGGATAGTCAGCTAGATATTGCATGCGGACTCAGTATGTGGCCGAGCATTGTTTTGCTGGAACAGTTGCCCAGGAATTTGCTAGAACCATTTTGCTGCTGTTGGCAGGATCTCATCCACGTAGCCCTGGCCTGTTAGACAGTCCCAGTTGCAGTGATTGCCCCCCATCCCAACACACACACACACACACACACACACACACACACACACACACACACACACACACACACACACCATTAGCTGTCTTCATAGCGGTCATGTTCCACCATGCATCAATCCACAAATCTCTCTGAAGGCAAGCATCTAACCCGTATTCTCCCATGATGGAAATCCAGGCAAAATCGTGACTGAACCGACCACATCACACTCCCCCACTGATCTCTAGCACAGCATGTTCCGGATACAACTGCATCCGTGCAGCCTTATGTGCAAGCCTGATAGGGATGCGGATGGCAGGGCGTTATGACCTCAGTTTGGCGGTCTCCTGGTGATTGTACGCTATGATGCCGCAATGATGCAGGCCTGCCGCCACTGTTGACGAACTCGAGGTCTCCAACGAAAGGAATCTGTGCCAGTCTCTCTGTGTACTGCACCAGTCGCCCATCCCATCTGAAAGTCTTTGTTTCCCAGATCCAGCTTTCCTCGTGCATCCTCTTGTTTGCTGAAAACGGGCCCACCACCTCTGTTCCACAGATTTGGAGCATCTAATTCCCCTAACAACCTCACAGGAGAAAAGATCAGCCTCCAACATTGCCAATGATCCTGCCTCTGTTGAATTCAGCAGGGAAGTGATATGGCAGTTCCCTGCATTCAGTGAGCTGTGAGTAAGCCATACATGGTGTTATTATGGATTCACATTGATCCCTGTTTTGCCAGTGGCCCCTTATAAGGCCCATAGGCGCCTTAATACCAGACCCACTTTTCGTACCTTTGTGGCTGTTATATCATTTCCAAAGACATTTTGTTTTCGTGTAACCGCTCAGGCATGCTCTTTTCTATCCTGGCCATGTTACATAACAGTCCATGTGACACTTATATATAACACCCGTATATTCTACTCAAACTAATATTTAGAATATCCCATGTCAAACCATGTGGTGCCTGGTTTTGACCAGGAGTATCGTTTTCGTCCATTCTTGCACCATATAAAAGCGTCAGCTTTGTGGAAACACATGACCATAAAGAATAACCGCATGTTATGCAGTAAGATGGGTGACACAAATTTGAAATGAGGGATTTAGCAAACTCATGAGTACTGTACCGTTTCTATGCTTTTGCGATCACCCTGAACATCAATATATAATCGAATGAAAATCCTTGCTTATGAGGTACCATAATTTGGAGACCCAGTTTATAAAATCCAAATTAGCTTTGGGATTTTTCGTGACACTACTGGATTGTTTGTTGATCTGTCCATTCTGCCGTAAATCCCAGTGGTTTCTCAAGGGAAATGGTGATGCTCTGGTGGTGGCTTTGAAATCACAGCACTGCTGCAAACTGAGTTTATTTCGCTGTAGTTTTATTTTTGCTCACTTGTCGTTAATAGAAAAAGTACGAAAATCACTATCGTAGAAGAAGATATGCGTTTTGACAACTATGTACAAAGTATTGAAGAGAGCCTAGTAGAAGGTCCCTACAATATCGACAGTAAATATTTTTTAGCTTAAAAATAATTCCAATCAGTCTGATGATTGTAGGTTGTGCGAAAATGAAGGTGCTTTAATGGTCCTCTTGTGGCCTGGGAACGCTGAGTTAACGTCTAAGCCAAGCAATTGAACGCCGGCCCTGTCGGAAACTCGGCAACTGATCAAGTTATTCAGGTTGACAATGATCATAAGAAAACATGACAAATAGCATAGTTATTTTCAATGAGCATGCTTTGTTTTCACCTTTTGGATACATCTCAAGATTAAAAGAAAAAGATGACAGACACAATGTAATGTTCCATACGGTCCTGCTGGCTTTTCTTGAAAAAGGAGAATAGTTTAGTGGTGTCCCAGGGACATCATCGATTTTCTTTGCGTGGAATCCATCGGTGAGCACACTGACACCTTAACAATACACTTTGTGTCCAGGCATGAATATGTAAAACTTCAGCCCTGGGCCCGTGTGGTCTGTACAGTGCCTTAAGTTGCTATTAGCATGCATCAACAAAATCTGAACAATTTCAATTCAGGATTTTCATTCAATACAACAGATGCAAGGAATAAGCGTTGTGCTTTGCAACTAAAACTCTGAAAAGATGAACCTCTTATCGCAAAATTATGCAGTTGCAAAACATTTCATAACCAAGAAACATTTTTCATTTGATCAATAAATCCTATCAAGAAATCCTATCTACGAATGTCGTGTTTATTTCCCTGCTGAACAAATAGTTGCTTCGCCCATCTGAATCTCAATTACACAGACGATTTAGAACAAAATTACGAGGCCCTATATGATTAGACATTGAGGAAATGTACTGAGCCAACATGTCACATTTTTCACAGATCCCACTATGAAGCCACTTTCCCACTCTTCACAAAGATAGCAATACTACGTAGAGAATAACAGAGTAGTGCTTTTGCAAGCGTAACATTTCAGGGATTGCACTGGCTTTGAATCTTGAAGGTTTTCGTGAGTCCCTCATAAGTGTAGTACAAGTGTATTAAACCGTGGAGATATAAAATGTGTGTAGCTATTTATCTGGATTGGTCGACCAAGTATGACTTCTATACCCTGACGCTCAGCCACTGGTACCAACATTCATTTATAACATGACAATACCACTGCAAGAACTTCCTGAATGTATCCGGATATATTGTATGCTCCTTAACCGACAACACCAAATGTACATCAACCTTAAATAGCATGTCTAGAAATGTAAAGCAATTCTACTGTTGTTTCGATAGAAAGACCAGAGGCCTTTTGGAGCTGCTATTGACTGTCATCGTGTACTTGATCCTTCGTGCACTACAGGGCAACCTTAATCATTATAGGTTCGTCGTGGCGGCATCTGCTTATTTATAACCCATTTTGCTGGATAAATAGCTGATACAACATGAGTGCGATGTCATACAAAATAGAAAACACAGTTATAGGTAGCTTACGGCTCTAACAGGGCACAATGCATCTCCAGCATGCGAAAAGTCTTTTCTGTTACAAATGTTCGTTTCCTCTGAAAAAACATCTGGTGACCAGGTTACTTTTAAATTTAGCGTTGATAAAATTGCAGGACTGTTTGCACAAAATGTATCATTTAAGTAGACAGTGCATCATGCTCTGTTAAACTGAGCTTATTTCACTTCATCATCGAGTATGGTCGAGGAAGTCTCATTGGTTATCACTGCTTTGAATTAAACACTCCGAGCATTGAACTGTTTGTGGTGTCCAATTACTCTCGTTGTGCTATATACCTCCTATCTGGGTGTGTAATATCGGAGTTCTTATCGACTGTTAGTGCATGGCTGAAGTATTTTACGCATACTTATAATGTGCAAATTTACTATTGGATTTAACTCGGAGCCAAATAGCCTGTACCTCACCCTGGGGGCAGATATGGTGTCAGTGCAAAACAAATGCTGGTGGTTTAAAAGAGCATCGTCTGAATCTGCATCCCTTTGGAAACGACTGCATTGACTTAATAGGTCACAGTTAAACATATGTGTATCCTGGACTACTAGAAAGTGGGAGTCATAGGATATTTAGGCCTTCTTGAAATGATGTGTAATATCCCGTACGAAAGTATTGTAAAATACTCGTTTAATTGGTTATAATGACAACCAACTTTTCGGTATCTTGACCTGTTAGAGCCAGGAAAATAATTTCGCTTAGCTCAAGTTGAAGAATGGTGTGGCGGGAGCATTTGTCGTGACATATGATTGGCTTTAAAAAGTCATATGATGTGTGATTGAAGGCAATGTAACATGCAATTGGGTCTTTCAGGATCATGGGACCAGCAACGGTACGTCGTTGATGTCAGAAGAAATGGGTATATGAATTGTTAATTTTTAGTGATGTGTGCCTGGTATATAGCCACTTCCTGAAAGGTATCTGTCACACGCTTGCGTCATATGAGCACCACACCATTGATGCACATCTGGCCTAGGAAGCAGCTTAACTGACAGCAGGTTTGGTTGTATTTAAAAGGCAAATTAAAATAGTCATCAATATTTTCCCCCAGATGAGCTGTTCAAAACTGTCAGAGGCATGCCGCATAAAGCTGTTGACCCAGCATTATAACATAACTTTACAAGTCTTAAAAAATGACTGTTGTATATTTTGTCTGTTGTGTACATGTATTTTGTCATGCAAGCTTACGATATGACCTCCTGTTGTAAAAGTATTCTGTTCTTTTTTTCTCTCTTTCTATGTGGTTAACACTGTTAGCTAGGTTAACAACTATGCATTCCTTTGGAACTTTGTCGCACAGATCCACTTGTAAAGCTTTCGGTAAAATTTGCAAGCATGCAGCCATGCAATTTACCTTGAATTTTTTAAAATATTTCTATTAGTAGGCATAACTACGAGAAACGTACCATCTGCTGAAAAATGTCATAGACTGGCTGGTTATAAAGTTATCTGTATCAGGTATCGGTAACCAGCCATTGTAAGTGTGCGTGGGCTGGCTGGTAACACTGACTGGAGACGTTTTTTACAATTCCCAATCTGACGATCTGAATTGTACAATTTTCTCTCCGTTGCTTCTCATTACTTTCAAGTGTTCTCAGCCAGTATGTATAAATAGAATGCCTATTTACTTCGCAGTGGCAATGTTCTTAAACAGAATGCTTGTATGCTAATATCATTATTGTGATTAAGTCCTAAAACATGTAGCGTTCTTATTTGTTGCGGTAGTGTTTGAAGACAGATTGGATTCTCTTCTTAACAATATGTCTCGAACTTGTTCTAAAACTATTGCGACTAAGAGAAAGCAAAGTTGTATCGCTTTGAAAAGGTTTGTAAGTTGTGTGGGGATTCTTCTTTGCGAATAACGCATCTCTTTTTCCAACATTACCATAAAAGATTAGAAAACTATATTTCAGTCTAGGACCATTTAGAACACTATTATCACATGGGCTGTCTTTTGACGAACAATAGCTTTCCAGAGCAGATGTACTACAGCACTTAAGATCCAGAGTGTAGATGAATCTTCTACGAACACAGTTGTCTCGCAAGAGATGTGCCATTGCATTACAGGGAAATGTGTCGATATAAAGAGGTTTATCATCACGGTTGCACAAGAAATTTGAGGAATATTGCCTTTGATCAGAATTGACATGGATTTTGAAAAATGGACTCGATTATTTGACTGTAACTTGATCCAAGGGTGTAAGCACCTGAAGAAGAAGAGTATGTTCTCGCGGAAAATATCAATCACGTCTCCCAGGAGACGTGTAATTCCATCTGTATCTAATATTCTTAATCCAGGTGTATTTATCTGCCATGGCGCCAGGTGGGGGAGGATCCGCTCGCTGTAATTACCCGAGGCAGAGTGACTGACGCTTGATGAATACAGGTAAATCTACTGCTGAAATAATGTTGAGGGTAATATAATCAAGTTTATTCAGTCCGTGTTACAAGACAGACCCACAAAAATATTCTAGGAGTCTTTACCTTCCGCAAGGTATTGGTAAAAAAATTTGAACAAAATTTTAAAAACCGTCTAGCGCAATGAAAGCAAATATATGAAGGAACTATATTGAGTCAATTGTCATGTCGGTAGTCTGTGTGGCTAGAGCTTTTCTCACTGCCACAATTTATAGTTGGAGACCCTTTTCACCACATTAACACAAGAAACAGTATACAACTAATTTTGGATCTGTCTGTGCACCCACGTGCCAGGTCTTCCTTGGCACGATCCACTGAGCACGATAAGAGATACAAAATATGCGTCAACGACCAGGTCACACTGGATGTTGTTGAGGTTAGAGCAGTCGCTTCAACCTGTGGAAATCAGTGCGGGTTCGAATCCTGTCGGTACCTGACTGTTATGGTTTTTTTCTGAAATAGAGCAGAGAGAACACTAGTTCTCCATGGCAAAATTCGAAGTCCAGCATTCTCGTCACCGAAAGTAGTTCTCATACAAGAGACATCCACAGGGATTAAACTGGAAAAACTGCAGAAGAAATCCGTGGCAGTGACAAAAGAGGCATGGTTTATATCCCGATAACGCGTGGTATCTCCTAGTCAGATACCATGAGCACTTTGCTCTGACACGTGAACCCAATCACCGCCAAGCAGCGTCTCCTATGGTGGACTTGCTATTCTCTACCGCATAGATAACTGTATAATCATTCAACTTGACCATTATGTATTGGATCTGAATGGAATCTCTATAGTTTCGCTGAGAGAAAAACAATTGCCTATGCCATACACTGGGAACAAGGTTCCACATTTTAGAGGAATATTGTATGCCACGCGGAAACGGTAAATTACGAGCAGCTGAGAGAACCTAGGAGAGATAACGAAAGGTACGCTGCATGGAGATGGTCACTCTTACACACACCACAAGTTGATATTGCTATGAGCACAACCAATACACAACAATGTACCCAGAGGCCAAGGTAAATGACTAAACTGATGGATGTACAGGCTTTTGACAGGATAAAATGGAAATAGTGTGAGACAAGATAGCACAGGGAAATAGAAAGATGGGAATTATAATGGTGTTCATATTAGTCTCGGTGGACAAGAGTACCCGTGACATCTCTCACGCTAACATAAAACGTGAGAAATTGTTCTCGTTGCCTTTATATAGATGCTTTTCCTCCTTATATTATCAGCAAAGTTCCCAATAAATGTGGTCATACACAGACAGACACGCTAAAGCTTGTGGACAATGTATGTTATCTAGAAAAAAGTTCGAGTTGCAGTTCCTTTTATTCGTGCTGAAGTTATCAAGGCAAACTTTTTTTCTTGTATGCGCTTACAGACTACAGTCTGCACACCATTGCTAGACATGTCCGCATTGTTAAAAAAAACAAAAACAAAAAAACAGACGTGCTGGACCGTGCTGGTGCAGATGGCCGGACTGACGGCACAGTGTGGGTGCCTGTGCCCACAAGGACTGTTACTATTGGCAGGGAAGTGGATTGAGACATTCATGTCCCTGCTATTGATGAAAGTGTCCACTCAGAATGCACAGTGCAGCGGACATGTCCACACAGCCTCCACAGTGTGGGTTACGTATTCACAGACTCTACATTACTGGTGCACATGTCGACACAAATGTCTCGGACAGGCAGTACAGCCAGTCTATTTATCCTTACGATATACATGACACTGTCACTAATGTGTACGGGCAGCATGCAAGCATGTCATTTGTGTACGGGTTAACACATATATGTGTCACATGATCGCTGCCATATTGGATGCTGCACGGAAGCTATTACGCTACTTATTTAAAATTCGCAAAAGAGAACCAATAACCCTCGGCGCCCACACTCTTTTTTTCTCTGGTTTTCTTTTTTTTCTTTTTTTTTTTTTTTCTTTTTTTTTTTTTTTTTGGTTTTTTGTGTTTTTGTTTTTTCTGTTTTTGTTTGGTTTTGTTTTTTGTTTTGCTTTTTTAGGTTTTTGTTTTTGTGGTTTTGTTTGGTTTTGTTTTTTGCTTTTGTTATATATTTTTGTTTTGTTTTGTTTTTTTGTTTTTTTTTTTTCGTTTTTTGTTTTTGGTTTTTTTTTTTTTTTGGTTTTTTTTTTTTGTTTTGCTTTTTTGGGTTTTTGTTTTTGTGTTTTTGTTTGGTTTTGTTTTTTGCTTTTGTTATGATTTTTGGGGGGTTTTTTGTTTTTGTTTTTTTGTGTTTTATCTCTTCTTTTTTTTTTTTTGAGACATCGCAGTAGAACACTTTACATGCAATTTCCATTTTGTTGTTCATGAAATGAAAGAGCAATTTTGGATGTGGTTTTATATGCTTTTATTCATTACTTAAATTTAGACTGGAGAATCAGGTTTCATGTCGATTGCCGTTAACAGAGGTTAACACAATATGCTTAGGTTAATTAGCCATTCAAAGCTGGACTTTTATTAATGACAATATTTTACACTATAATGCATAGAAGTATTTGTAGGTAACCTCTTTTTAGGACAGGTGCCACAATACGATGTAACTGCTCGGACGCCGTGGTGAATCCTTCTTGAGATATTATGGTAACATATTGTCCACTTGTGCGCCACTCACACGGCAGTCAAAATACTTCAAAAGTTTCGCAACAAGTTTAAAGATAATAAGAGAAAGCTGGTTTTGAATGAGAACCTGGTGCATTATAATGTACATCTCTGGTGAAAAAAATATCGTACCAATCACTAAATGCCCTTCGGCCGCAATTAACATAAATATTTGAAAATATCTCCAAAAATTCTTAGTTATAGCAGTATCACCTATAGAGGTATGACATTGATTTTAACAGGCTTCTGAATCACTCCACGATACTTCTTTAGTGTAAATTTCAGATTGCTAGATGCCGGCTTTCAAGCATTAGTGTGGTGACACCACTTTCCACATGCGACCAATGTGTGACCTTGACCTACTTTTGAAGGTCATCATCGTTAAACTCAGAATACGACTCATAGTGGTGCATAATCTAGTGCACTTGGGAAGTCCTACCTCAAAAACTTAAGTTATCACCATGAAACCAAATTCGGCAAAAAATCGCTGTGACCTTGAAATGCAAGTCAAGGTCACCCATGTTTACAGATTCCTGAAGTTTTATAGTGGGGCATAATCATGTGCAATTTGGAAGTCATATCTCATAAACTTCTTACTTATAGCAGTGTCGCCATTGTGCACTTGATCTTTGATCCTTAAAAAGAAGGTCAAATAAAGAGGTATGACCTTGACTTTTAACATGGTTCTGAATCACACCATGATGCTTTTTTGTGTAAAATTCAAATTGCTAGATGCAGCCTTTCAAGAGTTAGAGCAGTAACGTCATTTTCCAATATGTGACCTTGAAATGTAGGTCAAGGTCAACCAATTTTACACATTAAATAGGCCTTACAGTGGTATACAATCATGTGCAATCTGAAAGTCCCATGTCAAAAATTTCTCAAGTTATACTGGTGACACCAGATGGACGGCCAGACAGACAGAAAAATGGACGGTGCAGGGGACGACCATACCCTTCGGCCTCATATAAGGCCGAAGGAGAAAAAAGGTGAAGCTACGATGATCAGTAGCGTCGTACCCTTGTGCGCCACTCAGATGGCCTTTAAGTAAATACTTTGAAGTTTCATAGAAAGGTTATAAATACAAAGAGGACGCTGGTTTAAAATAGGAACCTGGTCCATCATAAGATGCATCTCTGACAAATATTCAGTAAAGCTGCAGTCAATATATTTTAGATATCACGGTCACGTCGTCAAGGTTGACGCGCGGGGGTTGGCGTCACTCTGAATGCATTCAAATAAATACATTAAAAGTATCACAAAAAGTTGAAAAATAATCAGAGGAAGCTGGTTTTAAATAGGAACCTGGTCCATTATAAGGTCTTTCTGTGACAAAAAGTTGGTAAAGTGACATTGAATATTATTTGCGATATCATCGTAACGTCCATACTGTGGCAAGCCAACAGGGCCATAACGTATAGGTCTTACGCGTAGCCGAGCCTCCACTACACGTAGTCGAGTAAACAAATCAGATTGCAGTCTCTACTACGCGTAGTCGAGACTCAACAACGCGTAGTCGAGCCAACAAATAAGATTACAGTTTCCACTACGCGTAGTAGAGTCTCGGCAACGCGTAGTCGAGCCAACCAATAAGATCACAGTCTCCACTACGCGTAGTCGAGGCTCGGCAACGCGTAGTCGAGTTAACCAATAAGATTACAGTCTCCACTACGCGTTGCCGAGAAAATGTTCCTCTAGAACGCGTCGCCGAGCCTTGGCGACGCGTAGTGGAGAAACTATGCCTCCCATAGCTTGTAGCCAAACTATCCAATCACTGATGCTCTTGTAAACTGTACTAGACCTGTTGGCTGTTTTAATATCAGTAATGATGATAAGGACGTAAATGATTGGTTTGCTTTTCTTCAGCCAAAAGGTGCTATAAGTTGCTCCACTACGCGTAGCCGAAGCTCGACTACGCGTAGTGGAAAACATATTCTCGGCAACGCGTAATGGAGACTGAAATCTGATTGGTTGGCTCGACTACGCGTAGTGGAGGCTCGGCAACGCGTAAGACCAATGCGTTATGGCCCTGTTTGCTTGCCATAAACGTCGCCCCGTTGTGCGCCACTCAGACGGCCTTGAAATCAATACTTTCCAAAGTTCCATAAAAAGTTTAAAAATAAGGCAAAAAAAATGGTTCCCCTAACCCGACCCACTCATCTCTACCCCCCCCCATACAGACCCCCTGTTAACTGGATTCCGACCAAAAAAATTAAAACACCTACCCTTCCCAAAATTGTGGAATATTAAACAAAGAAAACATACCGACACACCGAAATTGTCAGACTAAAAACAATTATCCCTACCTACCTACCCCCCCCCCCAAAAAAAAAAAAAAATTTGGTCCGTTAGGGGAAATACACTTTTATATATATAATATATATATATATATATATATATATATATATATATATATATATATATATATATATATATATATATATATATATATATATATATATATATATATATATATATATATGGGCGCTAATCAGAAGCTGATTTTCAATAGGAACCTGGTCTTTTATAAGGTGAATCCAACATTTGATACAGCTACGGTGAATATAATTTTAGATATCGCGGTGATGCTGACAAGACGGACGACGTAGGGGCCGGCAATACCCTCAGGCACTTTATGTGCCGAAGGTAAAAATATAAACAAACCAGGTTCCAGTCTGTACCTTCTAAAATAACTTATAAATCTACGCATATCATATGTCAAATTGTTCCTTATAATGCTATGAATCATCTGAGAACACAAAAATTCAGTCATCATTGGGAACAGTCACTGTTATGTATGACTGTTTGAAACAGCCAAAGTACTGACAGCGGTCAAGCCATGTGTATTCAGTCACTACAACACCACACAGAGTATATTGAAACCTGACCTGTCAATGAATACTTAATACTGCACACTGTATCTATCGATCTCAGAAAAAATATGTTCCTGTAGTCAGAACTATGTCAGAGACAACCTTTTGTGCCTGTAAGAGTCATTTCTAATATGTACTCTATCTACCCGGAAGCCGGTCGAATTACTCACGGGACAAGTCGTCTCCAAAATTATCAAATAAATTATTTTTTAACATTGGAGATATTGTTTTGTACGCAAATTATGTTAAAAAGTTTGAATTGTGGCTACGTTTTTCCCCAACAGCCTTATGTAATGCAATAAACCAGAATGCATATGAGCAAAAACTGAAAAATTGTGTATGCATGTTGCAGGAGTATGCTACCAAAAAAAAAAATCATAATGATGCCTATATTAAATTGTGGTTTTGACAAGGTAAATATTGTAAACATCCACAGGAAATACATGTCATATTGGCTTATAGAACTTGGAATTGAATACGGGGACTGTAACTGAACCTCCATACTCTCTCAGATACAAAATTTTCCCCATAATTAAAATCACCATCATTTTAAACTGACGCCTCTGTTCTCTTTAACAGTGATATCCTATTTCTGAAGTTTTCATGGTCATGAGTGTGCTCCCATAATGAAACTATGACACCAGAAACCCATGGGATCAGTTCAAATTGCGTGAGACATTAGTCTGACAGCAAAAATGTTCACAAACATACCTCGTTTTGTACAATTCGGTGCTAATTTGAGCATAAATTTAATTAAAATTATTTAAATGCATTTTTATATGTTTGTTCATTCGCAGAATATGATATTTGAAGTAATCAAATGAAATAATGGCTGTACAGACCTGATAATGGGCCTTTATTCTACGTCAAGTAGTGAACTGCTGTGCCCCTTAACGTATTATGCTACTACTTCAACCCGCAAAGAATGAAAACAAATCAGGTTGCAGTCTGCATCTGCTAAAATAACTTATAAATCCACACGTGTCATATGTCAAATTGATCCTTATAATGTTCTGAATCATCTGAAACCACAAAAAGAAAACACAAAAAGCACAAAAAACAGTCATCTTTGGGAACACTATTCTGTCATGTATAACTGTTTGAAACAGCCAAAGTACTGACAACAGTCACGCCACCTTGCGTAGTGACTCGGAGTACTCACGTTGTAGCCATGTGTATTCAGTCACTACACTGAGTATATTGAAAGCTGATCTACCAATAAATAATTCACACTGTACCTGTCAATCTGAGGAAAAAAATATGTTCCTGTGATCCGAATTATGTAAGAGACAACCCCTTGTACCTGTTAGAGTCATTTCTAATAGTCTAATAGGCCTATGCACTCTGAAGTCTCTAGAATCACTCATTTGATACCGGAAATAAAACGTGGAAGATTTCCTCAAATTTTTTGTGTGAACTCCACGGTTTTACTCAGGTATACCCTCCATACTGCTCTACTACATTACCCCCCCCCCCACACACACACACACATTTTGGTCGCGGGAGACGTCCCTGAAACGGACTGTCGACATAGCTGCACGATTGGAGGCATAAAAAAAAGTGGACAGACACCAAATGTCAAAGCTTTTTATGGTGGCTCAATGGTGCCAACCAAAAGTTTTTTTCACCTCGTAATTACGAGATTAATAAAAAAAAAACTTTTGGTTGGCACCATTGAACCACCATAGCTTTTGATCCGTGCACAGGACTGCGGTAAAATAGCACGAATACCATAAGGCGTTCACAAAAGTCCATACATAAACAGAGAGCGCCACTTCTAGGAGTTGCCTTTGGTGTCTACCCCTTTCGAAGTATATCAACACAGGCTCACCACTCGCATTAGCTAAAAGTTAAAAAACATAAATTATGGGTCCGATTTTGTCCCCGTCATGTTATGGTTGGCACACATAGAAAATGGACTATAGAATACAGAATTCATTCACACATAAGGCCCTGGGCGGATGTACGGAGCTATATATATCAGAATACAATACCAAAATAACCATAGCAAGCCACTTCGACGTTTAATCCCATTTGGCGATATCACTAAGCCGTTTGGTGATATCTCCTAATGATTTAGCGATATCGCTAAATGATTTAGTGAGATACCTTGATATAGCAAAATAGTATTAAAATTCAAAACGCTTTGCCATAAATCACTGGGTATCATCACAGACAGCGTTGTTTGCGTTACACTCGTACACAGTATTGGTCAAGATACAATTAAGAAAAAACGGGAACATTCACATTTGACACACACTTTTATGAGTGTAGTGTTATTACATTGGGGGTTTTCATTTTTTTGAAACAGAATTTTGCCACCCATTTCATAAAATTCCTTTCACAGTACATTATGAAATAAAATTTATTCTGGATGTCTGTATCTGTTCAGTTTTTTTGTTAAAGTACAATTAAGCTTTTCTTTCTTCATCAAAAATAGGTCAAAGTGCCTTTCATCTTTTGCAATGTTTATGTTAAAATGACTTTTACAATATTTACAAAGTCTTTCACGTCTTTGTGTCACTGGTCTCTAGTATTGTATTTGTGTCTTTTTGCCCAGAACCACTTCCTAGTAGTCAATATCCTATTCCGCAGTTCGAACTCTTTACTCTCCATAAGCTAACCTGTCCCTGTCTAACCTGTATACATATGGAATTACTATTGTCTATATTGCACACGTTCCTCTGTAACATTTTGACATAGGCTGTATCAGCCCAAATAAATTAAAGGGTCTTCAGCGGGTAACTACTCAACATGTTTCGGAGCCTTTTACCCGTACATGTCTCTCTGAGTAGCGGCTCCTTGTCTAAGCTAAATATTCAGCAAAGACAACCCACATAATAAAGAATAAATAAGAACGTGGCAAATGATGAATTAGCTAAATACGTGAAGTTTTGCTTATAAATGCAGAGCTTCGTTATGAAAGAAGAACCCCTGTCAAACAAACCATAATTACTAAATTTGTATAGTACAGGTTCAGATAAGAACAATTTGACTTACCCCTGAACCAATATGTACCCTTTCTGGCTGGACAGTTTATCCTAGTTAAACCACCCGCCAGTGTATAACTGAAGTGGAAACAAGCTGGGGCCTTATATTCAGTCCCAGTGATAGTAAAATAAACAGTTGCAACTAGACCACCTGTACAAACCAAGGGAAATCCCAACAAGGACTGTAACAATGGACATCCTGCACCAGAAATGTAAAACAAACTCTGTGATGACACCTACCCCCCAAACAATTAAGCTCTATTTAACTGCCAACTCTGAGTCAATGTATCAACTTAATGTGTCAGGTTTGTGACATTTAAGAAAATACTGTCAATTTTGAGTAAATGTGCATTTAGGCATGTCAGAAAAGAATGAAAGTCATTAGCATTTATGTCAAAAAACATGTTATCAAAACAATTTTTCTTAACAGGATTTTGAGTACAATTAGGCAAGCTTGTAACTGTCGTCAGTAGCTGCTTGCTACCTATAGCCCCTGGGGGTTTGACTGTTGAATGTTTCATTTTCAGGTGCTGTATTTGTGCTAACCCTTAATTTAGTTAACTTTTATTACTCTGGCTGTGGTCCCTTCTGTTAACAATCCTTGAACAATTTGAATATTGGAAATGCCTTTTATATTTCTCGATATGTGCTTAATTTAGCGTCGGAGGTGAAGCATCTTCCAATTTTGCCTTCCGTATATTTGCCATAGATTGTTCGCTCAGCTTGTACGCTCCCAATCAGTGTGTCACTTTGCTTGACTGATGTAATACTCTTGAGAGCTTGTTTCATGCACATACGCTAGGAACAAATCAGATTCACATCCGGAAGAACTCAGGTTCATTTGCAGCTAATCAAGCGGAAAATATTCATGTCTTTTACCTAAAATAGTTATGCCACGGCACAGAATCGATATGGCGTCAATCGAAGATGAAAAAGTATGTCAAATACGAATCAAACGGTAGCCCATTACATATTCACGATTTACAAACAATACGGTGTATATTGTTCCCAAAAGAGATTTCACATTTTGTTGTTTTGTTGATTTTTTCTCTTTGTTTATGTTCGATTTTATTTTTCTTGTAGTTTTTGCCATGACTGTGACGTATATATATATATATATAGACAAAAGCTACAACTTTCGCCTGACCTCTTACATGGTGGCGGTAAAGCCACGCTTTTGCCGGAGGTCTAATGCACATGCTTCGTCCTCGCCCATCCCCTTCTACATTGAGTAGATTAGGAGTAGTAAAGTGGGTAATCACATATATAAACTAGAAAAGAAGATTTACTTCACAGCAAATCTGTCTGGGTGCCTTCAAAATGAGAACAGTTTGAAATGCTACACTTTGCCATTGTTCAACATAATCTAAATTTCGTGAATAAGCCTAATTTTTATATATTAAAATTCTCAGCTTTGGTTCCTGGTTCAAGGGATGTAGCCATGTCCCAAACTTATAAAGCGAAGTTTGAATGAAACAACTATCTATAATAGTTTTGAAGCTATTCAACATTTTAATTTTGTGTATTTGCCTGATTTGCATGAATTATAAGCCTAGAAGAACTCTGGTTTTTTTGTTCATTGGATGGGGCTTTGCCATAAACCCATAAATTGAAGTAGGAATGACTCTTCTACAATAGTTTTGAAGCTATTAAAGATTTACATTTCGCATATTCACCTGATTTGCATAAATTAAAATCCTACAACTTTGGTTCATGGTTCGGTGGATGCGGCTTTGCCACAAACCTATAAATTGAAGTTGGAATGGCATCTTTATGTACAATAGTTTTGCAGATATTCAACTAAATATTTCAACGCCCCTTATTAGCATAATTTTGAATTCAACAACTACACTGCCCATAAAAGTAGCAAGTGTCACAAGGTATATATGCACATTGGAAGTTTGAGTCCATCTGCAATAGTTTGGAAGATAGGGTGCTTTTAAAATTTTTGTTGCCTCTAAAATTTGCATAATTTCAAACATCATGACTATTCCAAATGAGATGCACAATTTCACTGGTTGTGTCAGTCACCATGGCAAGTTTGGTGATTTTCGGAAAAATAGTGTCTGAAAAAAACTCTGGCCCAACTTGGTCGTCAAAATACAAAGAAAGATAGAAAGAAAGAAAGAAAGAAAGAAAGAAAGAAAGAAAGAAAGAAAGAAAGAAAGAAAGAAAGAAAGAAGGAAGGAAGGAAGGAAGGAAGGAAGGAAGGAAAGAAAGAAAGAAAGAAAGAAAGAAAGAAAGAAAGAAAGAAAGAAAAAGAAAGAAAGAAATTGGCCTTTTATTTCTTTGTTAATTTATCAGAGATGAAAGACCACCTGTCCTATGTGACCACTTTTGTCTGGCATTAGGGGTGGTCTTAAATTACAGGTACCACTATACAGTGAAACCTCTCTACAGTGGGCATCCTTGCGACCAGAGGAAAGTGCCCACTCCTGAGAGGTTCAGTCCTTCTGGGCAGTATTGATGATTATATGTGCATGTACAGTGTGCACATATTGTAATTCAGAGGGATGTGTATACATCCAATACAAAACTGTCTTTGTTCTTTTATTACATAAACAAATTTAAACAGGTACTGTCAAAAAACTACATCTACATGTACCTGTGAACTGAGACATGCACTATACTAACTCATTATTGGCTATGAAGAACAGGTTTCATATCACTGGTTACAAAAAAACAAAGACACGAAAGTGTCCAGTGAGATGACACACATCCACACACTTTTTCAAAATTCACCAAGTTGTGAAAACAGTCATTGAGGACTGTAAGTCCACACTTTGATGGGTCTAGCAAACTCAGCTCTGTATATAGTCTATTTCTAACAGATGATACACTCTGGCTTGTTCTGCCCATAAGTCCAGTCCCTCTGATCCCGTGGGACTGATAAGCCCAGCAGACTCCTAGCCTCAGGCGAAAACAGACCAGCTAGGACACTGGTCAGTCTCAATCATGGTGCACTTAAAGCTCTGTCCAGCATTAGTGTGAAGATGGAGCAGATATATGTCTTGCATGAACAGAAAGAGATTCTCTGTATTTTATTGAGAACCTCATTACACAGTTGTTGGGAGTCCCCCTCCCCACCTCCCATTTGCCATACAACCCATACATTTCAAACCATACACCTAGCAGGCATGGCTAGAAGGCTGCCTATGAGACAGGTTTAAGTATCGTGAATACAAAATGGTTGCCTACCACCATTGAGGCTTGTAACATGCAGTACAGCAGAAGCCCTAGTCAAAATGTGGATTGTTGGGAAATTCACTGAATTTAGCATACATTAAAATTTCCCAACTTTTGTTTGCAAGCTATTGAATTTGCCAGATGTCTCAAACCTATATGTGTAAATTAGAACTTTGTGTCTATATTTTTGAAGATTTAAAGCTTTTATAATTTTAATTGCCCATAATTTTAAACATCATGAGTATTCCAAGTGAGGGGCCTAATTTCACTGGTGGGTCAGTCATAATGGCAAGTTTGGTGATTTTCGGAATAATAGTGTCCGAAAAAACTCTGGACAAATTTGATCGTAAAGTAGAAAGAAAGAAAGAAAGAAAGAAAGAAAGAAAAAGAGAAAAGGAAAGAAAGAAAGAAAGAACGAAAGAAAGAAAACGAACGAACGAAAGAAAGAAAGAAAGAAAGAAAGAAAGAAAGATGTCTGCTCATCTGCCACACAAAAACCCATGTATTTGTGATTCATTGTACTCATACATGCTATTATTTTATGGTACTTTATTGAACTGGCTAGGATATATCATCGATCTTTGGTACTCTCACGCCCTCAATTATTTTGTGGTACATTATGTATTTCATTTGTGTCACACGTCTTTATTTTTTGTGGTACTCCATTGCTCTTTTTATTGTGGTTCTCTTCGTACTTATACAGGCTATTATCCAGGCAGTACTCCAATGTATGCAACTTTGAATTGTTTTATGGTGTACCCTTAGTATGTTCCAAATAAGTTGTCACTTTGAGGTGCCTTACTGTTTTGTATATGTAACCATTTGGTGTCAGTTCATTCACTCAATTCAGGGGGTGCTCAGTGGTCCAGTGAGTACGCATTGGCCTGTCGCCGCTGCGGCCCGGGTTCGGCACAAGTTGTTCGTCCCGGGAAACTCCTCCGACGGTTGAGTCCGATTCCTCCGAGGGTTCGAATTTCGTGGCGTTTTTTGGCTGGGGGTTCCTGGTCGCATGTGACAAGGTTCCCAAACACCTCCTAAGCATCATAGGTTGTCTCCAGGAGCTCCGGTTTCCTCCTACGCTAAGTTTGGGATCGTTGGGCTTAGAACTTGCCAACTGGACCCTGTGGAAGAACAGCCATAGGCTGAACAGGCTATCCAGTATAAAGATGTTCGATTATTATTATCATTATAATTATAGTAATTTTGGTAGTATACCACTTGCACTTACATGTGCATTCGTCTTGGCATTCACAACTATTTTTGTGATCTTCATTGTGTTCAAGAACACGATTTTGCTTTGAATTATAATTTTTCAGTCTCCTGTCAGGACTGGCTATTGTTCTTGTTTGAGGATATGTTGTATGATGTCTTGATTTGCACACAAGATGATCATATCATGGGAGATTATCTCAAATCTTGCACATAGTTTTGTGCAGTGTCGTTTTACTACTCCTTGGACTGCTGGAAAATGCCACATCATTACTGTCATTTTATCAAGAGCAATTATTTTGTACTTTTTTAATCTCTTTTAAATAAATACAGACACCTTGCCAATTAAGCTGTGATATTTTTGTCCAGTTATGACATCTGATATTATAATAAACGAAGATGTACTTTAAAAAGTTTTTGTGGCACATCACCAATTGCCTGAATGATTTACTAAATGATGACGAAAACCTATAAAATACTAGTTCTATAGCACAAGAGTCCCCATAAGTGGACACAGGGCGCCTGGAAAATTATTTATAACCATTGAAGCATATTTTCTGTGTATTAGATGTAAATAATCAAAGTTTAAATGCATAATCTGACAAGTTACATTTATTGATTAATGATCTGGCTAAAAATGATTTTGAATTTGATGTCATTGCCACCAAGAAACGTGGAAAGAAGATTTGTCTGCCCTATCACTTTTTTCTCTTGAAAACTATATCATGATACCCCTGGCAGCTACTTGTAGCCATTATGGTGCCTCACTTATGTATTTACTTGATCGTCTCAAGTATACACATAGAAACCTTTACATACCTTATTAGATATGGGAAGGTCAGTTTATTGATATTTTGTTCAATGACACAGAAGAAAAGTTAACTCTTTGCAATATACATATACAGATCCCCTAAACACCATAATGGTACTGGCTTATTCATAAATGACCAGAGCCCAAGAATTGACGTTATATCACAAGAACGGTCAGAGAAAGTTGTAGTTGGATATTTTAACTTGGACTTACTGACAATCAATACAAGAGTCAGACAAAAGTATACTGGATATCTAGATGTTATGTTATGTAATGTTATGTTATGTTATGTTATGTTATGTTATGTTATGTTATGTTATGTTATGTTTTGTTATATGACGGTTTCTATCCCAAAATCTATCCGAGTGCCTATTAGACTATTGTCAGAACAGCCATTCGGATAAACCAATGGTCCAAATCCTTTGTGTCCAACTGTGACATGGTGTGCTCATCTGGGATCATACTGTCGGATATTTCTGACCACTTTTCTCTGTTTACATGTGTTAACATACAACCTCTGAAGCAACACCCCCCTAATGTGTATATATATATATATATATATATATATATATATATATATATATATATATATATATATATTAGAGTGTAATGATCCTTACTCTTTACAGTGCTTTAATAATATAAGCAGCACTGACACTATACGTAAATTAAATACGGATCTAAATTGTGACCCAAATGAAAATTGCAAGAAAATGGAACAAATATTACATGATGCCAAAAATGAGCATCTTCCCGTGAAAACTTTAAATTTCAGTAAATACGTGCACAAAACTTCATCCTGGATTACAAATAAAAGAGGGTTGACCGCACGTTGTGTCACTGATAACCATAAAGTGACAAACAAGGAGAATATAGCAAACAATTTTAATAAATATTTCCCTGATATTCGACTCAAGCTTGCAGCAAATATTAAACAAACGAATGGACTATCTTTCAAAACATACCTCACAACTCCCGAAAATAATACTTTTCACTTTTCACTGGTGAACTCATGCCTATTTCAAATATAACAAGTGCCTTCGGCTGAGTTCAGGTAACAAGTATTGTGTAAAGGGGGAAAGAACATCCATTTAAACCGGTTTTAAGAAATGTCCAAGCTACCTAAGGCCTAACAAAAATATATGTGTGGTTCCGATAACCCGACCTATCCCACTGAAAATACCCAAGTGTCCACCCTAAATATTATTATGACACATTATTTTTTTTAAGTTTCAAGCCCCCCCCTTCTCAAATAAAAATTGCTCGACCCTGGCTTAAAGATATTATCGAGAAAGTAGCCGTCGTGTGCCGTTATTTTGTAGTCAACTCAATTCAAACACAGCATTTCATTTCAACCTGTCTTGAGTGGAATGTAAAGTTGGGCAGGGGAAAGAGCATAGGCTGAGTATGGCATAGCTGCATAGCCACGGATGTTCAGTGAAACAGCGTAGCCCCGGTTGTTTGGTGACCGTTCGTATTGTTTGGCTAGGTTCCAGGTGTTTGCTCTCCCCGAGTTACCAGGGCAAATGGTCGTTAAAGTACTTTTAAAACACGAATTACCATCCTAACTTTAATCTGCCCACTCTGTTGTGTCTGAAACTGTTTCAAGCCGCCCTTCCCTAAAAAAAATTGAGCTACCCTGGCCGAAAATTCGTCTTGTGCCATTATATTGCGATAAAGTCAACTCAAGCACAGTATTTTATTTCAACTTGTCTGGTGTGGAGGGTTAACTTGGGCCGGGGAAAGAGCACAGCTTCATAGCCATGGTTGTTCAGTGAAACAGTATAGCCCCGTTGTTCGGTGATCGTTTGTAATATTTTGCTAGGTTCAAGGTGTCCGTTCTCCAAGTAACCAGGGCAAACGGTCGTTGAAGACTTTTAAAACATGACTTGCTATCTTAACTTTAATCTGCCCGCTCGGTTATGTCTGAAGCTGTTATCATCGTCTATTACAAATCCAAATGCGACACAATATCTCGAGCCTGCAAACCATCCACCATTTTGAACATGGCTCAAATGCAGGACAGTTGCACAAAAATACAGTTGATTTGATATCAAAGTGAATTCTGGCCACAGCATATATTATATCATGATTGATGCTCTGAAATATTTGCAAAATATATCATACCCCCCCCCAAAAAAAAATTGTCTGAATATTACTATCCTCATTTACAAACCATTGGGTGCGGAATCTACTATTTCCAAGATGGCAGCCATTGTGAGTTAGTCCTGATTGGATATTTTGAAGAGGTAGTATCCAAAATAAATGTGTGATTAGTGTTAATGGAAGGTTAATTTGATGAATCAATGTAATGTAAAATATATAATGGGACTTTTCCAGTGTGAGCATCACCTAAAAACGGAAGTACAACAGGTTTAATGTACCGATTGCTATTGGCGGTGGGCCCCAGAATGGGCATGTTGTATCAGACACTGAAGTCGCCCCCAGGCTATGCATTAAGTGGAAGAACCAGTAGGACTTGCAAGCGCATCTGCTGAGTGAAAGATGGTGCTTAGGGGAGAAGGCTGGCCCAATAGTGGATAGAGGCCTGAAAGTACCGGCGGGTTTTTATATAAGTGGTAACTGAAAAGTTAAATGCAGAGTCTGCCACTGGACATGACTTATCAATGAAACTGTTAAAAGGTATAATCTTGCCAATCTCTGAACCATTAGCTTTAATAACAAATCAATCCTTAACAGTGCAGACTTTTCTTGATAGCTTGAAAATCGATAACGTTTTTATGCCAATCTTTAAATAAGAAATTGACACTTTAACTGAATATTACAGCCCAATTTTACTATTACCATGCATATCTAAACGTTTTGAGAAAGTAGTCTATTCGAAATAAGTGCGTATTTTATGATAAATTCCCCTTTTTAAAAAGGATTCAAAAACCTACATTCAACTGATACTGCAGCCTTAGAATTTATTGAGCGTATCATGAATTTGGAGGATAATGAAAAATTACCTTTAGCCATATATTTAGACTTATCATAGGGTTTCGATACCTTAGATCACCAAATTCTCCCAATCAAACTTCCGTATTATGGAATTAAAGGAATTGATTTGAATTGGTTCAGAGATTATCTTACAAACAGAAAACAGTATGTTTCTAATGACCAAATTTGCTCTAATGTTCTACCTTTAACAACAGGAGTCCCTCAAAGATATATCCTGGGACCTGTGTTGTCCATAATTCATACAAATGATATGCACATAGCCACATCAAAATTTAATTCCAGGTATATGCCGATGACACGACTAAATTCTCTTTGTAACTTTGACTCTATTTCTGATGACTTTCTGAATTTATAAATATTGAATTAAATAAAGTCTATAATTGGTTAGCAGCAAATAAGGTTTCATTGAAGAAAGCAAAAACTAAACACATGATATTCCATTTCTTACAAAAGAAACTACATTTTACATTAGATTTGAAAATTGATGGGACTTTTATGCTAATTTCAAGAACAGAACAATTCGATTTTCTTGGTTTGCATGTTCATGAAAATTTGAACTGGAATGCCCATTTACATAACATTGGTAATAAACCTTCTAAAATAATCGGGATTTTCAAAAGAATTTGCCAATATATTTCAACGAAAAGTCTACCAATTATGTACAATTATCTTTTCGTGTCACATTTGACCTTTGGCATTCTTGCTTGGGGACACTGGCAAGGTAGTATCTTATTATTACAGAATAGGGCTGTTCGTCTCATGTCCAATGTTTCATCTAATGTACATACGGATCCTCTGTTTAAAAAACTTAAGATATTGAAACTTAATGAAACTCTACGTTTAAAAGCATTACAATTTTATTAGAGATATTCTTAAATGAAGTTCCCAGATTTTTACCAATATGCTTGAACCGCCTATAACTAGCTACCCATTCTTATTTTACCCGGTCAAGTAGAGTGACAAGAATTTTGATACCACATAAAACAGCAGCAAAAACCTGCATCAGATATTACATTCCTCATCTACTGCAAAATACCTCCCCCCCCCTTGTATAAAAGACAAAATTCACACACATAGCTATTCACATAGCTTTCAATCTATACAAATATCACATTATATTAGTAACTACAAGAATGTATGTACCATACCTAATTGTTAGGAATGTAACACCAAATTGTTTTGCTTTTGGTCTCTGTTATGTGGTTAAAAACCTGATAGTTTTACACTCTTTCAAGCAATATATGTCTCCTGTACATTGTTTAAAGATGTTGCTAATTAGTTGTATGATTGAAGAATCAACTAGTTGATTCCTCCATGGTTATATATTTACTTTATCTGGGTGGCCCCTGCGATAGCGGGTTTTCATATCCTTAGTTGGGGTCATCTTGACTTAATCTCCGCAAATGCCTGCATCATTTATTAATAGTTAACCACTATATTTTACACATGTTGTTTTACACATATGATCACTGTTAACTTTTGAAGATATTCAAAATTATGCAAATTAGGGACAATTCAAATTTTGAATCCTCCATATATCCATACATATCGTAGCCCTACCCATTCGAGTCATTTCTACTTCAATTCCTATATGTGATGCTACCAATGTGCCACAATTTCACGATTTGGTCGAGTTGATATGTGCGTTTCCCATTTCGGCTAGGCGACCGGTGCCAAAGGTTGCAGGTTCGAGTCCCGCTCGTTCCGAACATAAAATATATATTCTCGGCATTTTCTTAATGCTGGTGGATCTAAGTCCCCGATTCTGGAAATAAATGCCGACTCAGTACATATACTGCATAACCGTGTTGATATGGCACTCGCAGATAACTGCCTCCATTGAATTTTTCTTTTTTTAGAACGGGGATTTGGTCGAGTGGATATATGCGTTTTTCCATTTCAGCTAGGCGACTGGTGCCAAAGGTTGCAGGTTCGAGTTCGTTCCGAACCCCCCCCCCCCTTCCGCCCCCCCCCCCAAAAAAAACGTAAGTAGTACAGAGTTTTAATTTATGCTAATTACGGTATTTGAATTGTTAATTGCTGAATATCTTCAAATTCATTATTGGTAGAGGCGTCATTTGAACTGCAAATCGTAGGCTTGTGTGGTAAGCGTATCTAGTGAACTACAAACACTGAAGTTGTAGAATTTTAATGTGTGTTAATTAGGGGCACTTCGGCAATGTGAATATTGAATACATTCCAACCTGTAATAGATAATGATGTCATTTCAAGTAAAAATTATATGTTTGTGTTGTGTGTGTATCCAATGCATCACAAAGATAACATGCAGAATGTTACTTTATGCTGATTAAGGGCATATGAAAGGTTTAAATGTTGAATATCCTTAATTTTTGGTGTAGGTGCTATTCCAACTTCAAGTCCCAGGTCTGTGGCACAGACACATATGTAGAATTCAATTTATGCTTGTTACAAATTTGAAAAGGTAAATTGCTGAATACCTTCAAAACAGTCAATTCCCACTTAATTCGTAGGTTTGCGCTGCAAGCGCATTCAGTGAAACACAAACAAAGGTTGTATAGAATTTTGATTTATCCTACGCTTGAAAAATCTTGCCGGTTTTTAAAACTTGAATAGACAGAGGTGTCACTCCAAGTTCAGTTTAATGTGTTTGTGCCATAAGCACGTCCAGTCAACAGCGAAAAAATGTAGCATATAAATTTTATGCTAATTTGGTAGCATTCACAAAACTTAAACATTTGAAAAACTTAAAAACTGGTATAGGAAGTGATGTCATTCAAGCTTTAATTGGCATGTTTGTGCTGGTGCTTACAATCAACAGAAGTTATGCAATTTTGATCTATACAAATTATGCCAAAAGCAAAAGTTGATAATCTTCAATGTTTCAAGTACAAGTGCGCATGTGTACAAAGGAAATTGTGAAACTTTCAGGCTTTATTGTCTGCATAGAAATACATTTGATGTTTCGCCAAAAACATACCCATACATCTGGAACGCTTAAATACATAGTATTACATCTACAAAATGACAACACAGTAACAATTAACCACATGACCAAATTTACGATGGAAAAAAAACGGAGAAGTAGGAAAAACCCCAAACTGCCCTCTGGTGGTAATAATAGAACCAAGTACAAGAGGCTTTTATATATAGGCTGTGAGCCTGTTGGCCCATTAATTTGCAATAAAAATATATTTAAAGCAATAGAACAAAATAAAATAAAATAAAGCTGTGTGGTGACTTCAAATTAGTAACTTTTTTGTTTATGCAAGTTGAAGGTACAAAGAGGGTGTGCTGTGAAAGAATTGTTCTCCTTTGTCTTACCCGGGTCTATCAGTCTACTTTTATCAAGAAGGGTCATATGTCTATTTCTACTATGTACATAACATACATAGTGTTCAACCTTGACCTCCTCCATGATGCAAATCTTTACTTGATTTGCTTTGATTTATCATCAATTTTCACACTCATTGAGCCATCAATTCATTTTAGTCCGGACTTTTCAAATTAAATTTCATCATTTTTTATACTACATCATCATTTTGAATTATGTTCAACAAAGCACGTTTATCATAAGATCAGTCATAGGATAGCAGGCACTGACGTCGACGGTTTGTAATCAGAGATTGCATTTGCATGCAAAAATATTGAAGTACAATATCTTATACAACATCACACTCCGTCTTTTTCGCTATCCGTCCGTATGGTGTTAAACCTTCTGCAACATTTCGTTCAATATACCTTTATATTAATGTCTAGCAGAAGCAAACTGTCATATTGTATTCTCTCCAGAAGTCGGTCTTTGCACAAGATAAAATTTCAATGCCTTTCGACCCATGTAAATGGTCCGACTCATTTTCAGTCCCTTTTCAGTATTTGCACTGATCAAATGAACACATGAACATAATGCAACAAACCAGCAAAAACATTTAACTACTCAAACAACCCCCAAAAAAGAAATCAATCGACAACAATAAGCATATATATATATATATATAGTTATCAGCACGGTTGACACAATATATGGAATTGCAAAATATTGTCTAAATAGAAGTATCTCCTAATACATACTTTGGGACCAGCCCTTATACAAGAGTATCACAAATTGATAACCTCATTTTATTACGAAACACCGCAATTTTTGTTACAAATTACGGCGATTATTAATCATTCAAGCGTCACGGTGCGGTGATATACAATACATTACAAGGCAACGCGCTATTACATGTCTAGCCTTGAAATACTTTGGGTACAATTTGTCCAAAAATGAAAGACGTCCATGGGCGTCAATTCGACTGGCTTTTTGCATGGTTTGACAACAGAACGCAACATATGTGGTCACGCAGACTAGAAGTGCCAGTACTCATGCTATAGCTATGCAAACAAATCCGGTGAAAAACAATATTCACGAGACTGTTGCAGTCCCTAAAGGCACTGCACGTAATTTCAAACGCTATAATCTGTAGAATATGGACATGGTGTGTAAAGAGGTCGAATTGAACAAGTATATTGTAACTCATTTTGAAGCATGATATATGTACAATAAGAATAAAGGTCTGATGTTTGATTTTATCGGTTATTTTATGTGTCTATAGTCTTTGCAGCGGCATCAATTTGCAATTACCATAAAGAATATTTGAAGCCATCTCCTTGGCAGACTTTCTGGGGGCAATAGACTGTTGCCCGTGGCGGCCAACATTCTATCGCCCCGAGAAAGCCTGCTAAGGAGGCAGCAGCTATAGCTACAATAAGAAGCAATTAAGACTGTTATAAAAGTTAAATGTAAATGCCACTGAAATACACCTACAAATTGACTCATTTATCAGAGATTTTTTGACGAACTTTACAGTAATGAAGCGTCTTTGCACATTGTAGATTACATATGCAACTAAAAGAAACCGAAATATTTCATAAAAGGCCTCCTTTGTCAATCTGTCTTTGTTGGGAAATGACTTTACGGTGGGAACATTACGTATGTAACAATCGTACTGTGTGTTATTGCATGTGATTACCAATCATAAACTCTTGGCAAGAAGTGGCCAAATATCAACTTGGGTTACTCTAAGTTTATTCTGTGTAAACGCGATAACAAAATATTTTTGTGCCCTTCGATGTTGTTCGATAGTCCCAGTTGCGCTATCTGTACGTTCACAACACTCCTTATCCTTAATCGTGAAAACTACAGCCGTGAAATATTCACTGTGGTAAAATCTCGGGGAATGTATATATCTTCTTCGGTCTGTATATTTAAAGTTATGGTCATCCTTCACACATTATATCTTTACAATGTATTGTGTCATCTTGTCAAGTACCTCATTGCCACTGTAACATCCAGGGCCTCGCGGAAGATCAGTGCTTCCAATAAGCCAATCACTCTCGTTTAATACATAAAGTCTATCTATCTATCTATCTATCTATCTATCTATCTATCTATCTATCTATCTATCTATCTATCTATCTATCTATCTGTCTGTCTGTCTGTCTGTCTGTCTGTCTGTCTGTCTGTCTGTCTGTCTGTCTGTCTGTCTGTCTGTCGGTCTGTCTGTCGGTCTGTCTGTCGGTCGGTCGGTCGGTCGGTCGGTTTGTCTGTCTGTCTGTCGATCTATCTATTTTTCTGTCTGTAAGTCTGTCTGTCTGTCTATCTATTCTTCCGTCCATCTGCCTGCCTGTCTGTCTATCTACCTGGCCCAGACGCACACTTAAAGGCTGACACATCTTAGAGGCTTATTCCAACATTGAGTTTGCTGAGCTCTTGTCAAAGACACACGTGGAAGCAAACCTTTCGTGCTTTAATATTTTATTTACAGATGATATTGAAATTTTCACGAATTGTACGTGACAGCAACATAGCTACTTCTGACTCATTGCAGAGTAGAATTCTATTGTGTGCACTATATCAATAGAATTTTCATCTTGTCGGTTGCCAGAGGTGTTACAGAAATAAGAGCATTGGGAGATAGTCAAGCAGATTCACATGCGTACAAGCTGCACATTGTGCGGTTTGAAATGCTCTTACACACTGTCGTTGTGTCGATTAAGCTACCTACTGCCAAACCTTATTGGCCCATCACATTGTTTATTGCGTAACCTGTTGTATTTCATTTGTGCGTTATATCTATCAACGCCGGCTGTCAATAAGTCTATCGGCACAGAATAGAATTTGATTCACTGTGACGTTCCGTGAAAATGAGTCCTGCTGATTTAAATCAAACATACGAGTTTCCATCACCCAAAAATTTAACCGCTGAAGTGATTTGCCGTTCTTGACACTTCAGTTTTATTCTTTCACCTTTAGTATTCCTATGAACTGTCATTCTATGTTTAACCTTCCTATTTTTAGTCGTTATAACCCGAAAATCTAAACCTTCATTAGAAATCTGTATTCTCTTCCGTTTATTTTAAACAGCTCCTCTCTTGTGTTCTTATTTTCTGAAGTGCACTTACAGATAGAAAGGGCAGACAATGCACGCAATATTACAGACTGGTTCGTGTCAAAACGAAAGCCAATGGAATAGTATAAATTCCGGAGAATGAGACACTTTGGTCAGTATCATATTGCATCATTTAGTTTTCGGGGATTAGAGTTTTATATATTGACATTGCATTGCGAACGGTCACAACGCCACTGAGTAGCCTTAAAGTATGTTGTGTTCGCATTCAAAATACCAGCTGTGTTCTCCTCTGACTATTCATTTTCTTTTCTGCCATCAATTTACAAACACAACCATCATTCTTCCAATTCCTTCAGTTTTCACAACTATCTTTAACGGATATTTATATATTATGCCTCTGTTTTACCCATTGTATTTGTCTTCATTGCATGCTGAATTAATGGACAGGAAAAGGAAAGAAATTGAGCGTAAATGATGTTCTCCACAAGGGCAAGGTCTATTTTATATCGCAATGAACAATGCCTGATCCACCCACCTTCAGAGAAGAGTATCACACACAAAAGGAATAGGGCGATAGTTCCACTTCGATCCATGGCACTACATTGGACTATACTACATTTGCTGCTAGCTACATGTCACAACTAGTCTGTCCATCAACTTGTAGATGTGTGCAGACGTCCGTACCTCGCTGCTCCATGGGTTCAGTTGGCTGGGCGGTGACGTATTGCGATCACAGAATGCGCAGGTGCAATTTGCAGATTGGTTGGGCTGTAGGGCTTCTTCTAAATTAACTCGTAAACAATCTTAATTTGGCTATGTTGACAGCTTTCCCATGCATGTTTTTGGCACAATAAACACTCCGAGGTAAGCTGTTGACTAAGACCCTCTTATCACTGTGGGTTTTGTGAAAGCAATTAAAGGAAACTGACAAAATTTGAATTACCAGCCGTTAGCGACTGGTTCAAGTGTAAACGTGTTACACACACAAATTCTTGCCGTGATATGCGAAGTAACTTTTCCTCGTGTGTCTCCTTATACATCTCTGACGATGCATCACCAATAGTCATACAGTGGTCCCCGTCCTATAAGACCCCCGTTAAGAGAGACCACCACCTCTAGAAAGGCCACCTCTCCATGCAGCAAGTATGGGATTTCCATAATATACTCCCCCCTCACGAGTGGCCACCCCTCTTACAAGGCCACATTTCTGGTGTATTTTGGGGTGGCTTTATACGAGGGGGCTACTGTACTAGTATTTGCTCCCTTAGTTTACTTAGTGCTCCGCCAGCAATGACAGAAAGAGACATTGGTAACAGGATTACTCCGATGAGATCTAGCTGTGGCACTTTTCTCCCACTTGCAGGCCATATTCAATTGTAATGCCGTATGAACTGCATCACAGTCCATGTTAACGCCAACACAAGTACAGCTAATCTTCTGGGTGGAGAACTGCGTGTTCATATATTATCTTCTCACCAACATGTCTTCTTGACGGCTACTGACGACCAAGTTAAAAATAGAATTGGACCACCAGAGAAGTGGCAAAGAGTGACATGCGTGAACAAAGCTGGGCTATCACTTGATAACACATATTTATCTTGCACAGGCAACATAAAGGCACACCAAGTATCAGGTAATGAAAGCTGACAGGATAAGCAACGAATCATATGTCATAGTTATTGTATGAAAAGGTAAACAAAATGATAGGTTAGGGCTTTAAAGGTTCACCTTTTGTCATACTTCGTTTATGAAAAAGGAGACAAAATGATCGATCAGAGTCACAACAATTAACCTTGTGTCATACTTTTTATGAAAATGGAAACAAAGCGTTCGGTCAGACCATAACAGTTAATCTTTTGTCATGTGCCTTCGAGCCATACCGCTACACCTTTTGACAGACTTCTTTTATGAAAACGAAGGAAAATCATAGGTCAGAGCCATATCGGTAAACCTTTTGACATAGTTACCAATTCTACAAAAACCCGCTGGTACTCTCGGATCGGTATCCACTATCGAGGCAACCATCTACAGTCTCCATTAAACTCCAACTTTGACTCAATGGGGATTCTTGGCTCGTGTGCCCAGTGCTGCTACTTAATTCATAGCTTGGGGCGACTTCAGTGTCTGATACAATATTCCTATTCTGGGCCCTACGCCCCCAATAACTGGTAATTTCAAGGCATTGTATATATATATTTAGGTAATGCTCACCCTGGAAAAGTCCCATTATATATCTTACAGTACATTCATTCGGACTTGGTGGCCATTTTGAAAATTGTAGATTCCGCACCGAATGGTTTATAAATGAAAAGAGTATTGGGACAATCTTGGGGGGGGTTATAATATATGAAACCAAAAATATATATTTTGCAAATATTTCAGAGCATCAATAATGATATGATATATGCTGTGGCCGCGACTCACTTTGATACACAAATCAAATGTGTTTTTGTGCGACTATCTTACAATGCATTGTGCACTGTTGTAAAGGGCACCACCAATACGTGCATGATTTTCCAGCTCAAGGTATCGTGTTTTGGATTTGCATTTGTAACTAACGATAATAACTGCTTCAGACACAACCGAGCGCGTAGATTAAACTTGGTTTAAACATATTTTATTAAAGCAATTGGAAATCAGGCATAGCCTATACAAATTCCTCTTGCAAAAACAAAAAAATAATAATAAGGAGTAAAATACACAGTATGGTGTGAAAGGTAACGGCACAAGCCACAGGACAGTACATTAACGGGCACATAACAGAATGCAAGATAAAGATTAAACTTAAGACAGCAAGTCATGTTTTAAAAGTCCTTTAACGACCGTTTGCCCAGGTAACTGAGAGAATGGACACCTGGAACATAGCGAAATATCGCGATAACGACCATTCAACAATCGGGTTTATGCTGTTTCACCGAACATCCCTGGCAATGCAGCTATGATGTTTCGCCGACCCAAGTTAACCCTCCAGACGAGTTGAGTTAAAATGCTGTTTGAGTTGACTTTTACTGTAAATATCAGAACAATGGCAATTTTCTCGATGAAATCTTTCAAACAGGTTCGATCAATTTTTATTAGGGAAGGGCGGTTTGAAACAATTTTTTATTTTTGTGTTTCATAAAATTCATTCAGGGTCGGGCCTTTTCAGTAGGGTCGGTCCAGTTACGAGAACCACACATATATTGTTGGCTATAGGTAACTTGGACATCTGTTGAAACATGTTTGAAACGGATGTTCTTTCCAATTTTATGTAGTACCTCCTTTTGAAAGAAGAAGCAGACAGGTCGGAGCAGTGATAGTACATTTCCTGACTATCTCCGTCAGAAACAAATAAAAATAAAAATGATAAAATAGGTGCAAAATAGTCGAAAACGGGACAGCTATATAGCTTTACTCAATCCTGACATAGTTTGACACTGGTGGTGTTGGCTTTGATTACATTTTCCGATTTATGACAAGCAAGTCAGCAACGCCACAAATCGTAATGTAGGTCCATTTAGATGAGATTTTAAAAATCAATCTAATTACAACACCACAAAATCCCTAATCAACTATGGAACAACGTCAGATAATAATTCTTTTCGGTAAAACATTTTTATAAAGTAATATCTGTAAAATACCATGCTATAGTTCTACAGGTGCTTCAAGCTTTACATTGGACAAGTTTTACGAGGACTTTAAGTGATATTTAACGGTTTGACGCTATATTTGATGATGGGCCTGTGGCCTATCGGCAAAACAGAGTACGTTGTTGGAGACTGCAAATAACCATATAAAAACCGAATATTTCACTGGGGCGATATTAACTTGTAAGAAATATTGTGATATTTCAAAATATTATTATTTGCGATGTTAACATGGCTACATATTCTATTTATCGTGTTACCACATAGTAAACTCAATTCCAAATATTTTATTTCTTAAATAGCTTTATTATTATTAAGAATTATTAGCCGCCCTGACATGACAGTGGTCAACACATGACATTAATACGAATTTTCAGACTACATCAATATTTAATATATATATAATTATAAAAACCGAATATTTCACTGGGCCGATATCAACTTGTAAAAAATATTGTGATGTTTCAAAATGTTATTATTTGCGATGTTAACATGGCTACATCTTCTCTTTATGGTGTTACCACATAGTAAACTCAATTCCAAATCTTTTATTTCTTAAATAGCTTTCTTATTATTAAGAATTATGAGAATTCCTGAAAGGGTATATAATATATATATATATATATATATATATATATATATATATATATATATATATATATATATATATATATATATATATATATATATATATATATATATATATATATATATATATATATTCAGGAATTCTCATGACTTACCACGTGAACGTCCCTGACACGGGCGTATCTCAGAGCCACTTTTCAGAAATATACTTAAAGGTCATAACTTTGTTCAATGTCACAATCACAATAAATTCCCAAGAAGTTTAAAGAAAACACACTTAATCCGAAATTTAAAAATCTGTGGCATGAGGGTCAGAATAGGGAGCGTGGCCTTCATCTATCTGTAATATTCGTCTTTCTAAACTAATTTGTAATATTTGAAAAAAAAAGTATGTTGGGCCAAATCTGAACTTTTCTGATTTGTACAAAGAATCAGTAAGAACTGGCTCCTCACTTTGCAGTTTACACTTTCTTATTTATAGTAAATGAGTAAAATGGACATTAAATATTTTCAATAAAAGTGTCATTTCCTCTTATGAATAAAAATTATCTCGTAAAGTTTCCTCTCAGTTTCAATAAGATGCACCACATGTTCGCTGTGACTCTGTATAAAGCATCTGCTGAATTTGCAGTCACGCAGTCCGATGAATACTTTTTCCGGGGATGGGGTGGGTGGATAGGGGGCGGGGTCTACTTTGCTTCAAGCCAAACGGTTGTCAGACCTTTTTGTACCCCAGGTTCTGCGATTTTTCGTTTGTTTATATATATATATATATATATATATATATATATATATATATATATATATATATATATATATATATATATATATATATATATATATATATATATATATATATATACATGGACATATAACTAGGTTTTTTTACCAACCAGAAACTGCACTCTAGAATTAGTGTGCACATAATTTGGCTTCAGTTCTTTGAGAAGCAACAGTTTGTTCATGGATACCAGTAGTCCCAGATTCCCCTCAGTAATCACATAGATGTTGTGCAATTATGATTTCTACCCATAAATAAAATAAACAAATTTGTTGTAAATTGATGGCGATTGTTTTTGTTGCCAGCATTAATGTCATATATTGATGTAATTTTAGCACGTTTAAATATATGTAATAGGTAAAGCAATTTGTTGGTTTTTGTAATCGCACAAAAGTTGGCCAATAACAAACGGGACAGATTTCACGTACACTCTCGCACATTTACATGTATTTCGAGAAACAGATAATCTTTATTCCTGAACATGATATTCATACTGTATGAATTTGTAAAGGGAAGTATTGACCAATTGGATGAACGTTTCATATCCAGCGACACTTTTCAGGAAAGATGCCGTTTTGGACATGTGTTTGGACATGTGTTTTTTATGCTACTTGTACGTTGGCCTTAAAGGAGTAGTCGAATTATATCTGTAAGCATCAATACCAGTGTCTGAATACCACTACAGACAGGCTCACACGGCGTCTTTCGTACAGCTGCATGCACTGACGACCAGCTTTCCCCTCTCTATTTTCTTTCATATGTTGGATAAGCCCAGATTAGCCTCATCCGCGCACAACCTTGCAACCTTAAGCCTGCCTCAGCAATCGACAGACAGAACGGACTTAATAATAATATTCACCACCTTTCTTCTGTACCCTGTATTGTTTGTACATGTGAAACTCAATAACACAAGTAGTCTTCGTAGCCTTTGAATATTATTGTGTGCAATACTCCATGACCATTATGAGGTTCTCTCGCGCCATCCATGCTGTGTTGTCACATTACTTTTCGGGTGTAAACACGTGGGTGACAATGTTGGGGTCCTTATTCATCTGCCAAATAACAGGAAGCAACACACCAACAGTGTGGCTATATCGGTGCATTCAACTGTCAGATTCAGGAAAACATCCTTTTTTTTTAGCAAAGCACATCTATATTCTTTATTTATTTCTGCTTTCGGTCGTTTCCTGTTTAAGAGTTACAACTGTATGGGCTCATTTCCTTATGGCTGGATATCATCGCTTGAAACTGGATTCTTGTCTGTGGCATAACCTGAATCAAACAGAAGAGAGTACTAGCCTGAGGAGAATTAACGCATTTAATTTGTACAAAGTGCGATATAAATGTATCGACGTACACCAGAAGTACCGAAGTCTCTCGATAAGTCTTGCCATAAGGAGGCAACAGGCAAATGAGACACAATACACTTGGTTCTCTTTTGCTAAAACCAGTGTGGACGTTTCCAACACGTGACTGGGTCAACCTCTGTTGCTGCACCACGGTCAGCGTCGATTTGAGTCCACCACCACATGGCACACCACACTCAGATTCAAACATTTATTTGCGACCATTTGGCAGACAATTGTTATCCCTTGTGAAAAGAAAATACAGTGGTACGAATACGGAAAAATAAGAGAGTACGGCAAGATTCACAGTACAAAAAATATATATGCATATTAATTCCACGACATTAGAATTTTTGTCGAACCATGTTTCTCTGACAGCTAAATCTATGACGTGCTGTTTTCTGTATTGAGGATCGCGGGCGAATCTGATCTGCAAATGGTATCACACAAATATCGATTCTGCAGATGGCTTCCCGTGATGTGATAATCTCTGATATTTTCTTTGTAAAAACAGAAAGATATAAAGAATTATGGTGCACGTTATTCAATATTCCAGCCACAGAACCCCGCTCTCGTCAATCTGTGGCTACATAGTTTATCACAATAAAGAATCACCAACAGGCATGAAATGACAGACCAGAAAGATTCATCCTTAACTTTTTATTTCATTTTCCTACAATTATGTGTCTTTTCTGATCATCTTTTCGTCAATGAAATAAAAGGCATAATGGTTCTTTATTGATTGTACCAGATTCCCTGCTCAACCCGGCCAACTGTAGCTGGTAGCTTAAATGTCATTCGCCTTAACTTTCATTTCTCGCTTATAGTTAATTTTGTGACATGTATGCCGCTAAGGGCGTGGTAAGAAAGATTCTGTGTCCGTGAACTATGTCTTTCCGCCCTAACCGGTCAACTGCAACTCGAGTTTCAAATGATGACGTCCTCTTTAATCTCTTCGTTGATTTTGTGAATTAAATTTTTGACACAAGTTTTACAGTAACTCAACATGCAAGGTCAATACAAGTGTCCCTATGGTAAGGAAGGTCAATACAAGTGTCCCTATGCTGAGCAGTTTCAGCGTCTGCATGCTTTCTTGAGACTTGGCGAAATGACCCACTCCAGAAAGTTGACTCGTTTTTATTCTGCCGCTAAAGAGTTAATGTAATTTCACTGCCATGCTGCAGTGGTAATTGCTTTAACTATTGAACTGAAGAAATAATAGTGTGACAACAAAACGACACAAGGTTTAAGCAATTTACCTGGTGAGTGTTTCGCGTGATCTGAAAGAAATCTTGTATTCTAGTTATTAATACGTATGCAAAGATGATTATCCACAGATGTGGAATTAATTATTTACAAAAAAAAATCTAAAAAGAAACAGGGTGAAGCTTATTTTTAAAATGACGAACAAAACACTTTTGTACATAAAAAGAGTGTGTTAGTGTCATCTAATCCTACGCAAACGGAGCATAAGTACCATGAGACATAAACTTTATTAATTGCATTCGTAATCTGTTCTTGAAATAGCAATATGAAAATTGCTAATCATTCTTCAGCAATACACACATTCACATCAAAATCTGCGAAACTATTGCCTCTATGTTTAAGATGGGAATTGGGTGCAGCATGTGCAATACAAATCCCATGAAATCTTCGTCAATCAATGCAAAAAAATGTTTTGAAAAAATGTATAAACTGTAGGCCTCCAAAACCAGTTTCTCTTCTAATTGCTCAGTCCGTGATGACATCTCCGGGTCTTTTTTGTATTTATCCTTTTTTTAAGTTTTGCTAGGTTTTAAATGCGAAATTTGTATGTCTAATTTTAACCACCCTTTTCTATCAGATGGCATTATTACAGTGACGACGTCTTTTCTGGGGCTCTCAATTCATTAGAGGTTTAATCTTTATATATATATATATATATATATATATATATATATATATATATATATATATATATATATATATATATATATATATATATATATATATATATATATATATATATATATATATATTCTGCAAACACGCATGGTTAAAGGAACTGTACAAGATCCTGCCTGCAGACCAATTGTTTACAAAGTGTGGGGGGTAGGGGTTGAGGGGTTATTTTCGAGGGCGGGGGTTGCGGGGTTGTGTGTTTGTTTGTTTGTTTGTTTGTTTGTTTGTTTGTTTGTTTGTTTTTGTTTTGTTTTGTTTTTTTATGTGCAGCTGTCAGCTCGTTTTGCCTTCAATGAAAGCAATGAAGAGATTTGATGATGGTGGGTCTGAACGGGTGTGTCTCCAACTTATATAGCCGGCAGCTCTGCTGACATATTCTTAATTTGACAATTTGAAAGAGCTGGTTGTGAAGTAGGGGTATGTACCGATGGGAATATATATACATATATATATATATATATATATATATATATATATATATATATATATATATATATATATATATATATATATATATATATATATATATATATATATATATATATATATATATATATATATATATGAGCTTTCCATCTATTATACCAGACCTTGTGTGTTCATATCACCCTCAGCAATAAAATCCACTAGAACTTAACGAGCTCAAATGCAGAAACCATAAAGTTATATTTATGCATTCGACTTCACATAATCATTTTCAATGCATGAATATAAACTGTGTCTCAAAAATTGGCCTCTGAATGGAACAGCTTGCTTACCCGTCAGAAAATTTCACCACCAGCTGCCTTCACCTTGACTACACTTGTGCACCCATTGTGGCCTGGGAAGCATTCAGTCACTTTGACAAAAGGCTAATGACATCTTGGCTTTAGGTTATCTTCCACCAGTACAAGATCACCTGCCTTAAACGTTCTGGGTTCTTCAACATACCCATTGTCGCTTTGTTGTAAACTCACCAGGTACTTATAGTCCACATTTTCCAAAGAATATCACTCAAATATTGCACTTGTGGCCACCTCCGGTGGCTGTACAAGTCCTCATCACAGGTGAAAGTTAAAGGTAAGGCCATGTGAGCCTTTGACAGTAGCAAGTGATTGGATGTCAGTGCCTCGCTGTAACCTGTATCTTGGGACACCTGAGTGAGAGGCTTGCTGTTCGTTGTACTCTCAACGTGGCAGAGCAGAGTATGCAGGCTCTCATCTGTTAGAGTCTCTTGACCTAGCAATCCATTCAAGACTTTCCTGGCTGATTGTCTTTGTCTTTTCTATAGGGCACCCATATGTGAGGCATATGGAGGATTAAATTTCCATATTTCTCTTTGTTTTCAAAATTCTTTTATTTGATTTGAATTCCAATTTTGCTGTGCAGTTTTTAATTCTCTCTGAGCCCCATAGAAGTTTTTTTCCATAATCTAACAACAAAAATTTCATTCTTCCCTGACTCCTGAAACGTACCAAAACATTTATGAAATCATCTGTTTCCAAAGAATTTGCCACTTCAAGATGTAATGCTTTTGACTTTACACCGGTGAGAGACACCCGTATCATTTTGCATAACGTTGACCTCTCTTTGCTAAAATGTTCCAAAATAATTGACTCCTACTTTAGTGAAAGCTGGTTCCCCTGGAGAAACCCTCTCTTCTGGTAGGTCACCTGTTTTTAATTTGCCTGGAGTAGCGAAATTCTTCTGGCAAGACACACAACCATTCAGAACTCTTTGCACTGCACGTCTTCCGTGGACCACCCAATACTTTTCTCTGCTAAAGGACAGCACATGGTAAGTGTCTACATGTCCTGTTTTCTCATGATAGTCTCTAATTATCAACGTCACTACATGGTCATTCTTGGGCAAGATAACAGGATTTGTACAAATTTCTAGATTTTTTTGCATTTGTGAGATGCCCCCTACACCCAGTACCCCATCTCTTGTAATCGGGTCTAGTTTTTTTAAGTCCACTTGACTTCTTGACCTGTGCATGTCTTTCTACTTCTTCAATTTCTTATTTGAAATGGTCATTCTGACCAAGTTTCAAAATTTCTTTGTCAGCATCTCTGAGTGCTTCAACTGAGAATTCCGGGCCCTGTAGCCAACTGGAGCACGTATTCAGTCACTGGCTGAACAATCCACTGTTCCGATAATCAGCTGGGTTATTTTTAGTTTCAATGTGATTGAATTGATCAGGATCTGCTTTACTCCTTATCTGAGCCACTCGGTTGGGCACAAATACTTTGAGCTGTGTTCTTTAATTTGCAATGTTTGGTAGCACTGCTGTGATATATGTACAGAATGTTGACCTCTCAAGGTCAACTCTCTCTTCAGCAGAGCATCTAACTTGACTGCTAGGGCAGAGCTAGAGCTAATTTAGCTCTTGCCATGACCAGGCAACACATAACCTGTTTTGTAATTAGATTTTCTGAATGCAGGTAAAATCACACCCCTACTGATGATAGGGATAGATCGCCAAAATGATGACGTCGAAGGCATCCCTGTTATGGAAACACATCTTGGTTTCTCCACCTGTCTTATTTCTGACAATTAGCTAAGTCATTTTTACACTTTACCTTCATGCAGGTAGGGATAGCTAGGACCGTACCAGCCTAATTGTTGCCTTGTCAATCCTTGAAATATGATTTTAGCTGTCCAAAGAAAAGGACTTGCTAGCCCCTAGGGATCATGTACAGAACTCACAATGCTAAAGTTCCCTCATCTTGCCATAGTTTTGTCTTTCACCTGTACAGGAAAACCAATGGTACCGGGGTCTATATTCCAACAAATACGCAAGGCCGCCTCAACAGGCAAGCTACCAATGGTGTCAAGGTCAATTTGCTTGATTTGCTGAACCCTTTTTTCAATAAATATGTTCACCAGAACTTGAAGGTGATTGCTTACCCACTTTGTTAACCTGAAACACCCCCCCCCCTTCTTAATAGGTAATAGAAGTTTTTTCTTTGACACTTGAGACAGACTTCAAAAATCGTCTACATAGAAATCATTGTAAGATGGCCTGAATGGTATCAACATCAAATTTTCCATTTCTTGTCATCATACATATTTATCTCACTGGATGGCAATTTGTGCGCATAACCCTTGTCCAGCAACTTTGAATTTCCATTTTACACTGCACATGTGAGTCTGTGTCTCACATAAATTTATTCTTCAGAGATTTTCATCTGTTCATTGTCACCTTCTTGTCATTTGGCAGCTGATACTCGTTAGACTTACAATGTTTAGCCATTTCATAATGGCAATCGGTGTGCTTTAGGGACTCCTCCCATAAATAGACCACCCTCTTGTTTTCTGGGGACCTAGCCTTCTCATCACTATGATATACATCTTTAGGGGCCTCAATTTTCCATAATCTTCTCAACATCATCAGTTTGTATATAATTAGCCTCTGTGACCTCAGGTTGACCTTTATCAGCTGTTAATGGACCATTGACAGTCCAACCAAGTACTGTTTTTACAGCAACAGGGTCATTCTTCCCTATCAATATTTGTACTCTGGTTCCATCTACCTCAGAAATATCAACCCCTCTCAAATGTAGCCATCTCTCTACATCCTCTTGCTTGGCAATACAAGACTTCCCTTCCTGAATACTAAGTTTGATATATACTGTATCCAGCAAACTAGGGCTATTGTGGGTTTGTGCATCACGGACCTTCAGTGACACTCACATCATGTTAACATTTTGTTTTTGATGGGTCAAGGTATTTAAGGACAACTTCTCTCACCTGCCTTTAACACATAGGCTGTTAGCTAGGTCAGGTGTACAAAAGCTGCTCTTGGACCCTCTGTCCAGCGGGGCATAGGTATTCACAGACTTATGACCATCACATGTCAGGACTGGTAAAATAGGAAGTGCCACCTTGTAGCCACCTTTCTCAACCCCCATGGCATGGCATTTTACCACAACCTGGGATGGCACATTTAACCCTTACCTTGCATTTTGAGGAACGGTGCCCTACATGTAGGCACCTAAAGCATAACTTGTGATCTTTAACAAATTGTAGTCTT
The DNA here is from genome assembly GCA_964020975.1 of Hermodice carunculata. Lineage (NCBI taxonomy): Eukaryota > Metazoa > Annelida > Polychaeta > Eunicida > Amphinomidae > Hermodice > Hermodice carunculata. Next base: position 93,469,159 of record OZ026613.1, on the reverse strand, counting down.
TCTGAAACTTATTTATATTTGAACTTTCCACACGTGAAGGGCAGTAGTTCTTCCCTGCAACATAGGCAGTCCCCTGTACTGGGTTTTTCTGCACCAGTTTCAGTGACTAGATTGCAAAGCTCAAGTTCCATACCTCTTCCTTTACCCTTGTTCATCTCATTATCACTATTTTTATCCCCCCTAAACTGGGTCATTTACCTCTTCTTCCACTATGTTGAACGTTACTGCCCATGATTGTTTTGTCTTTACATTCCTTACATCCCTTTTCCATCCATTTTGAAGATATGAGGGCAGTTTTGCTATGATTGTAATCAGGCAGGCTGAGTTTTCAATTTCAGAGAGTTTCTGAACAGATTCTAGAACCTGGGACCACAGCAGGAATCATCAGCCTTGCTGTCATTGGGCTTGATAACTGCCCTACCAGTCACCTTACTGGTCCAGCTTTAAACAATATCATGCTCATCACCATATCGTTGATCTGGCAGCTGTCTGGCCCTGTAACTTAGTGCAGGCTCCATGGCCATGCAAGACTCTACTATTAGCTTAGGTTTACCCTCACAAGCAGATAAAAGATGCAACAACTTACCAGAGCTGTCACCATTGTGGCATGTCATTAGGTGATCAAATGACTTAACAACATGTAATATTTTAAGGGATCACAATCAAATTTAGGAGTTTCCATCCTTGGAATCTGCATGAGAGACAACCTTTGTTGCTGGTGGTGTTGGTTTTTCTCTATCAGTTCTACCATTCCACTGGTACCAATGTTATTGTCATGGCTAGGCTCCCACTGAGGTGACAGAGGGTTCAGTATCACATGCGGTCTGCTGTGAGATTTGTTGCTATGACAACTAATGTCACTCCAAGCATCTTCCTCAGTTCTTTCCCTTTGGATCCCAGCCAGAGTCTCCTGCTTGGCGGTCATTGCCACATTGTCTAGTTATCTGGCCACTTTAATTCAAGCTCCATTTTCTGAAGTCCCTGCTCATACTTCATGGCCTTTTGTTTTGCTTGCCTTAAAGCAACAGATGCTGCAAGCTCTTGCTGCTTGCTTACAGAGTCAGCCAGTGAACGCCTAGACTGTCTGGAGGCTCTACTGGGGGCCTTGGTCACTGGACCCTTATTCACAATCTTGCCTGCCCTCTGCGGGCATAATGTTATCCCTTACCTAAACTAAGTTGGAGAGTCTTTCTCCATGTTCTCTGCATGATCTTTATACCGATCATGAGCCTATTCAAATTCTTTGAAGGCTTTCTCAAGTTTTGGACTTTCCAATTTATCAGATCTGTGCCCACTGAGTCACTCTCTATGAGTTTTTTTAAAGCATTGACCCGTTTGGTTCCCCCCCCCCCCCCGCCTTGACTTGGCTATCCTTCAGCTAGCCACTGTAAGGGCTACACCATCAGTATGCTCTTCTGTTGCCATCACTACTGAGTTCATCTGCCATGTTTTATTTGTAGAGGGCCCTTAGTGAGGCTACCAGCACTAATTCCTTCCAGAAAGGGAATGTCTGACAAGATTTCTCTGCTCACTGTTACCAGCATTAATTCCTTCCAGAAAAATATTATTTCACACGTTTAATCTACTCACTGCCGTGATCAGCTCCAGTTACTACCAACACAAGTGTTTGAACTTTATGTGGGTTTTCCAGCCAATAGACCAGCTCCTGTGTGTTACATATCACACTCATTCAACTAGCACCAACACTGCATGTAAATTCACGTGAGTGAAGCAGATTAGAAAAATAATTGAAGAGAGTTGACTTAGTTGAGTGAGGCTTTAATTAATCCACAGAAGTACAACCAGTTGCTTACATCTCATTAAAAGACGCCTAGAATCAAATCATGTTGCACTGCTGCCGTTTATATTATCACACTGTTTTTGCCACTCATTATTGATGCTACTGCTGGTTCAAACCTGGACAAAGAATTTATCACACAACAGTTCCTGGGATGATAATAAATCACACCCAGTTCTTAAGACTGAAATAGAAAATGCACCATATTTAACATGGTTACTATAATACTCACACTTGGTGGGCGTCCCGGTTAACTTCCGAATTTCGGTAGAAATCTTTATTCCGTATATGAGGTGTACACAATGTAGACAGAAAATAAACACAAATAGAATTAAATAAGGAAGCACATGATAAACGCAATCAAAGAGCTCCTTGACAAGTATGTCATAGAACAATAAGTCAGTCCATGCAAAGGTAAACGATGAAATTGTTAACTATTTCTAAAGCAAACAATAAAACGTCTTTATGATCGCTGAGTGCGATCATTTCTGAGACAATACCAGCATGGATAATATCAAGTGCATTCTGCCTGTAAAGGAAAGGTTCATTGGCAATATTCCATGTGTGCCATACGATATTTTGATATATTAATACTATCACAAATAAAGTTTAAACTATTGCACGCCTTAGAACGGCTATCATTCATGGATAATTTACTACAAACATACATCAATTGGTTTATGCTCAAGAAACAATGTCTGATAATCTACAAAAATCTCAGATGAAGGCGTAAGTCGATGGAAATATCTTCACATGATAAACTAAGTAAACTACAGTGTGTATTACAAGGCACTCGCATTACTCGGCGGATGCTTTTCTTACATGCTGTGTAAAAATTTTTCTACATACGGATTTGAAAGGTCCCAGAGAAAACATACATATAAAGATAAACTGAAAGCTTTAAAACGTCTATATTTCGTGCTGCAGAAAGTTTTACCACATTGTAATAATATTAAATTGCATCTGTACATGTCTCTAATGCCCCAATTAATTTTCTTTTCTGAAAATATTAATACCGATCTCATTCCGGAGATGAACGTCATGATCAGAACATCTACTAGTATCTGTACCAGTCCAAAAATCGCTAGAGCGTTCCTTATCACCAAACACTACAAGTTTGCTCTTAGATTAAATTTGACGTAGAACTCTTTACTGAACTGATAGTATTTTGACAGCATATTACGTGCAGCATATTTAGTCGGAGCAAGTAAGGTAATGTCGTCTGCATAGGTACGTGCTCCCATAAAAGTATCACCGATATATCACCATAAACCAGATTTTTAGCTCAGTAAATGGCTGATTATAATACACAGTGAATAAAATTGGCAACAGCACTCCTCTGCTTCACACCATTACTCGTGGCAAAAGATTTAGTTAAGACATTGGTCCGCCGTACTCTTAGTCTCTGAGAAATATAAAAAAGGCAAGAAACGAGCAGTGAGTGCAACAATATTTTCAATATATAAGTTCAACATATTCTACACGATCAAACGCTATATTTGCGCGCAATAGTAAGACATACACATTGCTGCCACCATTACAATAATGTTGAAAAGCTCACTAGCTATGAAAGTATACTGTGTTGTGGAGTGATGTCTTTTGTAAGCAAATTGCACGTCGCTAGGACAGAGCATTTCATGATTCTTGATTCACCCAATCAATCATCTTGCCAATGATGCCACTAAGAGCAAAAAAAACACAATGCCTAGTCAGAGCTGTGTAAAAATGAGCCAGAAAGAAATGTAGTTTTCTGTATGAGATGGCCAGTTTGTTGCCCAGCATCTCTGTGTGACTTTTCAGACTTAAGGGACTGTATGGCGGTCTCTATACTTAAACAGAATCGCGATGATAATCATAGCATATACAATTCTTTTTCACAGCAACTAGAGACAACGTTTTCGTCAAGTTTATGTAAAAGATCAGCCATCTCATTTCTGTTGTGAGGAACACAATTCCTTAAATAATCATACTATTTAGCAAACGATTCGCCAGTTTTGTCTTTACCTGAAACGCCAACAACTGTGCTGGGCGTAGAGGCTACCTTATGGCGTACCATCCTAACGTCATTCCAAAAGTCTCTATCATCATTTCCTGACATTGCCTGAACCATTCTTTCAGATGAAATTGTCTCTTTGTTAGCCTTCACAAAACGCACAGCATTCTAGTGCGCCGACGTATGTCTGCGACAGACCATGCCCAGGAGAATTGATATGTTTCCACATTTTATGCAAAAATATAAAGCGCCTTCGATGCTCGTCCGCGTATTCGAATGGTACCATAACTTGAAAGTTTATATCCCCTGTATATAGAAGAAAAAACACACTCATGAAAAGAACTTTCCCAAGGTCTATCATTCAAACTCCATGTGGAATTTCTCGGAAAAATCTTTGTCAGATGTAAGGGCGCCGGGCTGTACTGTTTTTATGTCCCTGTGAAATGGTTTCTTTTTTGGAAAGTCTTTATGCGACTATGCATATTTGTTGAACGGTTAGTTCTGCTATGTTTAACTCTCTTTAGTCAGATTGCGTTTTGATTTTTTTTATCAAATTTGGCTGTTTTTTAATCTAATATTTTGCTTCTCCAGAACGGTAGTTCGCATTCTTTTAAGATTGAGAGAGGTGTTCTTTTGTCAAACGATATATACTTGGTATAGATATAGGCTTTTATCGAAAAAACGCAAATTGATATATGAACAGTGGTCCCTGTCTTGAGAGGCCACTCGAAGGGCAGTCCCAAAAGTGGTCTCTCAAGACAGGTGGCCTTTCATTACAGGTAGAATAACATGGAAAGGATAGCAGCAGGGACCTGCTAAATATGGTCTTTCAAGGCAGGTGGCCTCTCATTGGAGTGACCTTTCAAGACAGGGACCATTGTAACTGTTAACCCGGACGTGAAAACGCTTTTCCTTGTTATGATCTATCATGAGTGATAACTGTAAGCTGATTTGATGTTCGAAGTTTTTTGGGACTGTTCACCTCCAACGCAACCAATAAGATCTTTTGTTTTCATCCTTTTTCTGAGATTTAAGTGGAATGGGCTAATAATATTACAACCTGACAAAGTATGTGTCTTCAAACTTACAGCAGCTCGGACGTTTATTATTGACGCAAAATGGTTTCAACGTGGGCCATTATAACCCATATCTGGATATATACGAAGCCACCGTTAAAAATTTGTCATGTGTCTCAACCTTTGAAGTTGACCGTTGCAGTCAAACTGGTTTGCTGCTGCATGGTTGTATGGTTGTCTATCCGTGCGCATCACACACACACACACACAAACACACACACACACACACAAACATATATATATATATATATATATATATATATATATATATATATATATATATATATATATAGATAGATAGATAGATAGATAGATAGATAGATAGACAGACAGACAGACAGACAGACAGACAGACAGACAGACAGACAGACAGACAGACAGATAGATAGATAGATAGATAGATAGATAGATAGATAGATAGATAGATAGATATGCGCGCGCGCGTGTGTGTGGGCATGCTCGTATATTTTTAACCACAGCTCCTCATAGAAAACCTTGCCTCGTGGTATTCATTTGCGCACCATCGTACCTTCATAATATACAGTCCACATCATGTTCCTGTTAAAATTCCAGAGATGCTGCTGGACACCTCCTTTTTACCACTGGACGCCGTGGCATATCTTAAAGTATTTCTTGAAAAGTATAAAATGAATTTGTGGGTAAAAGATGTTGATGTCAGCTGAGCACAGGGCAGGTACAGTCCCTTTGCATTGGTTTCCAGACAGTTTTCGGTAGGATCCAGCACAATGCCACAATAGTATATTTGATTCAGTTGCACTGTTCGTGGACGTGCCTCCATAGCAGATGTGCCTGGGCACGTCTGCTATGGCGGCATGTCCACGAAATAAATTTTAAAACCGCCCTCAGGCCTAAATCAGTATCTAAAGAGGCTAAAATTGGAGCAAGTTATGGACATATTTACAAAATTATCATAGATTATTCTTCTGCTCAAGAACGCGCCTGAAAAATCTTTATAATACCATGTTGTCAGACAGACGATGTTACTCATAGGACAAGACAAAGTTAGTTTCTGACATTTAAAAAATGTGCCTTTTTATACTTGTCAGTTATTTCCTGTTTTGCCGGTGTTTCCGTGGATATTTTCATTCATTTTTTATCTGTGCCTTTCCTGTGCACTGCACAATGTTGTATTCAACATATATTTGATTCTTAAGAGGTCAAATTACATCTGTCAACATTGAAACGTCATCCCGGATACATGTATATAACAATATTGCAATTGTCTATCGAAATTTCAGTATTTTGCCTCATCTTTATTTGACAGATTTCTTCCTGATTTCTCTCTGTAGACTGCCCACATGAAGATCGTTCCGTTCAGTGAGTAGTATGCTCCTGCAGTCAAAACAAAAAACAACAAAAATCCCTCTGCGTGCTTTGTGTGAACTCTGCAGCTCTGATACTGTATAGGGTTGGTGATGATCTTGAATTACAGCGCCCGCTCGATCTTCCCATCGATCTTGATCCCAGAGCATCTGGATATTCACAAGAGACATGATGAGCTGCGAGTAAATAAACCTACATCTGTGCTTTATGCGTGTGTGTCTTTTGATACGCGTTGTTAAGAATCAGTTTGAGCAGTTGGTCATACAAAACCGGGGACGAGGGGCAAAATCTGTCTTTGACTTCATCGAAGATATCACTGCCCCAGGAGTGCGGCGAATGACCCAGGAATCAAAGTAACACATACTTATCAGTCGGGACATTTGCAAGCGCGCTGTAATCTTGCAGACCAGAACTGCGCATTTCTTTGCGGTCAAATGAGATTTTTTGAATGTGGAACAGTTGGAGCACTACAAGATTTTTTTTTCGTAAAGTAGAGGGTTAAATTTATCATGTGAACCCCTCTGACACATACTCTTTTCACCAACAAGCTGAAGAAAGCCAAGTGCACGTGGGTGTTAAAGGCTTTGAGCAAGACAGGGATTTAACATATTCGAGTCCAATTAGGGAACATTATATATATATATATATATATATATATATATATATATATATATATATATATATATATATATATATATGGGGCGTGTGGGTTGTGATGGGGGGTTGGGTGTACGTGTGCCTATGTGTGCGCGCAGATATGTATTTATTATATATCTTGAACAAGTAATTTTAAAATTTTGAAAGTGTCATATCCAAAATACGTTGGGAGATGATCCAAAATGAAATGTAAAAAACTTAAATTTTACTTTTTCAACTGCGTAGAAAACATACTGAACATTTAAACATTGTTAGATAGAAACTGAACTGCATTCAAACATACATTTCATAGCACGGTTTACTGATAGTCGACGCTTTACATGCATAGGAAGAATACTATTGGAATCTAGAATAGAAGATTCGCTTCAAAAGCTGTCTGTGCGCTTCCAAAACTAAATTGGACGCGACTATGGCACAAACCTTACACTTTAAGGAATGACGGACATGTCTACCTCATTTAACTTGTTCAAGTGTCCATAATTATCTTAAATTAAAATCCTGCAACTTTTGACTGTGGTCCATTGGATGCGCCTACAGCAGAAATCTATGAATGAAAGTTTGAAATGGCACCTGAAGGATAAATTTCTGCTTAGCAGAGGCGGTGTCCACAAAATAGGCCATAAAACAAAATAAATTTAAAATAAGTCAACAAAAAATATATATTTTTGAAACGTACATAAAGCGGAGAATTGCGTTGAAGGTTGACATCTCACTTTAGCCTCGTAAAGTGAGATGTGAATCTTCCAACATCAAATAGTCATAGAAACCAAACAAAGCAAAATTTGCAAAAAGTGAGATCCGCTCTTTGTATTCAGTTCTTATAGTTTATTTCGCCATAAGAATTTTAAAGTTTGAAGGAAAAGTTAAAAGTTGAATCCATTTCAAACTGAAAAATGAGGAAAATTGAACGTTTACTTTGAGCAATTGCAAAGGTGCAGATGACGGACTTCGTTATGTGGAAACTGGAGTCCCAATCCTGTTGGGCACACACACACAAATAATTCCCTATGTATTATTTTCCCGCTCATACTCTCCCATGTATCCGCATAATATTCAAGTTATATATATCACCTTTAAAAAACGGAAACGTCTGAGTTAAACCAGGGTGCATTGCGACGCTGTAAGGAGATGAAGAACACAGGGCCTTGTATGTATCCAAGTATGAAGGACATTTCACCGCATCCGCAGAATGGCATACAAGTATATGAAGATTTGCTGCATTGTGCAGAAATGTTTCAGCCTTACACTTGGTTGTTGTGTTGATCTGCTGGAGCGAAAGAAGGCAGCGAAGTTTCAGTCATTGATCCTGCTGGATTGTTCCAGTGCTGTGGTAAAAGACGGTAAAAATATTTTACTAATGGATCCTGCTGAACTCTTCAACTGTTGCAGGGATAAAAGAGAAACATGCTACTGTCTTAGACCCTAAATGCTGTATTGCCAGCTGCTGCAGTTACAAAAACCAGGAATATTTCTGTTACCGTTCTTGCTGTATTGTGTACTTGCTGCATTTGTATAAGACATGGCTGTGTCAGGTATGGCTGCGGTGAGAAATGCTGGAATCTGTCAGAAACAGAACTCTGTACATTCCTGAACTACTGCAGTAAACAAGTAAAGGAAAGGAGAAATGCTCTAAATAGGGACGGTACTGCATCGTTTTTACTGTGGTCATGTGGTTACATACCTACAACATCGAGGACCGTACCAGCTTTACACCTCGGAAAACTGTCTGCTTGTGTGCCATAAGAACATTGAAATATTCTCACCACAGATTTTCCTGTGTTTATGCAAAGCCCCTCGCGGGAAGTTATGACGACAGATAAACAGAACTAGGCAGTCACTAACACTACACGGACGGACAGGCTATACTGTTGGATGCTTAAGGCAATGTCCAACTGATTTTGGACAATTTTGTTCATTTGACATTCCGTTATATTTTGGTTGACATATGTTGTCTTTCATATGTCCACATTTATAAGTTCTAGTCTGGTTTTAATCTAATAAATACTAATTTACTCTGAACCTTCGCTAGATTATAACTCTATCGGGGATTTTCTAAAAAGAAAAATGATCGGTTCTTTTTAAATGCATATCAATAATGAAGAGTCCCACAAACTTTATCAGTTTCACAGAAATAACCATTTTCCAACTTTTGTGTCATCAAACAGACACAGTTATGAAAAATCCCTGGTACTTTTCGCAGATAAATATGTTGAGATTATAACGGCATAAATTTGACCATTGTATCTTGAATAATTTTCGAGAAATGATCCAAAATTTAGAAGAAAAAAAACATTTGCACCCAAAACGCTTGAACTTTAATTTTGAGTTCAATATTTAGTGCAGACAGATTCTCCAAAACTTACTGGCAATTGAGTATATTTGTGTATCGTGTCAAGGATGCATGTTTCTGGGATATTTGGTCTTAAAGTGAAGTCATGTTTCCAGGTTGGACATCAATGTGACCAAATTGAAGAAGAAAGTGCAACAGACAAATTGTAGATAGTGTGGCTGCCTTAGAATAACTTACTGTGTAATTCAACGTAAGTATGTCCTGCATTGAATTGCCTTTTTAATGTGCTTGCCACTTCGTATTATTGTTGCAGAATCAGAAAAAGTAAATGATTTGGCCAAGGAGCCTGCGGTTCCACAAATGGAGCTTGTCACATCGCTAACTTATGCACTAAGAATAAAGAGTTGTATTGCCTATGGTTTAGATGCTGCATTTTGTTCTCAAGTAAAGCCGATAAAGATTTATGCGTAAAATTTACAGCTAAGTTTCTTCATCAGAGACGGAAAAGTGACAGGGGGTTACTACATAAGTCAAACACATTACATCATTGCTGAATCGGATATTGACTACTAGGAAGTGGTTCTGGGCAAAAAGACACAAATACAAATCAGTTTTTGTTTGTTTGTTTTCTTTTTCAGACCTAGACATAGCATGGCATTCTTCACCGTTTTTTTGTGTTGGTTTCATAAATGATATAGTTATATAGATAAACAATTAAAACATAAATGACTTTGTCTACAAACCACTGTGCTGTCACAGGGCTGCAAAATGAACCTATGAAACATTGGTCATTTAATTAGGAGCCCTGGTTCAAAGGTATTCATGATTTGAAGTCAACAGTTGTATTTGTGCATAATATAAAGGTTTGATACGATGGGCAAGGTCAACTTGAAACCCATGTATTTTGACTGTTTTCATATGGAGTACTCCTCAATACGTGCATAACAATATAATGTGTCAGAAATTTGCCATTGCCGTCGGGAAGCAAAAACCTCAAAAGTCTCACAGAAGTCCTATGCTGTTGGTCAATTATAAATTCATTCCTCGGCTCAGTCCATTGACCTTGGCATGTGTAGCCTGTCTTGGAAACTGTTTCAGTGGACCCTACACATTATCTGTCGTTCATCGACAGACGACCATATGGACATTTTCTTGTCAGGAGATTAAATGGGCTCTAACTGAAGTCAAAAATAGTCCGAGACGAGTTTATATTGGATCGAATTAAAGTGAGCTTTGATCAGATTGACCCGTTAGCATAGGGGTCCGATGCCATGTGTAATTTCATCAAAGGGAGATCTGGCTAAAGACAATGTCTGTAAGAACCTGGCGTGATATTGAGTCACGCAATCTTGGCCCAATCCCGAAATGACATGATGTCCAGGGTTCCCACACTCCAAATTATGTAGCAAGAACTCTATGTTTCCCAGAATTCCCAGAAAATAAAACAAAAAGTGATATAAATATAAAAGCCACCCGAAAACACAAATACACAACATGCATGTAAATATAACGAGAAAAGTTGACAGCGACACTCCTCTGAATACATCACTAATTTGATACAAAAACATCGCCAGAAATTGGCTTGGAATTTGAACACTCTGATAATTCCAGAAAATACAATCTTGTGGGGTTTTAAAAACATCCTGTCACATGATCAGGTAAGCTAACTAGTATTTCGCATCAAAGGAGATGAGTTTTTTCCACTCCACGAGGAAAAGCTGTAAGAGCACAATAGATCATTTACACTTGCATTGATATGTATCGCACTGTTATGTACATGTATACATCGCACGGTAAGAGCATGTGCATTTGTAGCTATACGGGAACATTACGATGATCTGTTCTTAAAATGGGAACCATAGGGTCCAGCATTAGCGCTAAAAATGACCCACAGTCAAAGGCAGCAGTCAACTTTAATAGAACTTTAAGGTCAAATTCACCGTAGGTCAAGCCGTTTTAAAAGGCAGCAGTCAACTGTAATAGAACTTTAAGGTCAAATTCACCATGAGTCAAGCCGTTTTAAAAGGCAGCAGTGAACTGTAATTATCGAACTTTAAGGTCAAATTCGCCATAGGTCAAGCCGTTTTAAAAGGCAGCAGTCAAATGTTATAGAACTTTAAGGTCAAATTCACCATAGGTAAAGCCGTTTTAAAAGGCAGTAGTCAACTTAAATAGAACTTTAAGGTTAAATTCACCATGTGTCAAGCCGTTTTAATTTCTGTACCATGTAATGTTTACATGTGTCTCCGCCTTCCCCAGAGTCACAAATCAAATGGATGACAAAGAAGACATTGTGAGAAAAGGGAAAGAATAAGAATCCAATAAATAAAATTTACTGTATCAAAACATAGACCATACCACTTCTATTTTATGTTCTTACTTTTTTATGAATGGCAAAAAAAAAAAGAAAAAAAACGAAGCTTTTGTTCTTGTTGACGAACCGTTGGGCGCAGTATTAACCATAATCAATATGGCAGCCGAGCGCACATATGATAGTACCGATCGGATACTTTGAAGAGGTAGTATAATGAGCGGCAAATCCCGCCAATATTTAAGTAATGTAGAACAAAACTGACATATTTCCAATCAAATTCAAGCTCCTGTAAAAGCAACGGAGATACCTTGAATTAAATGGCTTTATGATGCCATATTACGAATAAATTTTATGTAATATTCTATGCAAGATATGTTGAACAGAATTCTTAAATATCTCCAGTGGACTTTCAGAGGGCTGAAGTAAAGTTCAAAGTATCATATTTTACATATCTGTTTAAATATCTGGCATTTTTTATGTTATGTGGGGTTTGTTGGTGTTGTTTTAGTGTGTGTACCTGTGTAATTTTACTTCATTTGTTTATTGTTTGTTTAAAACACGCTTTATTTCATACTTGCGGTGCAGGCATTAACCCATACGAACTCCTCCTGTACACTAATATTAGATGGGACAGAATTTGCAACGAGACTTGAGCTTCACACGGCTTTAGTAAAGCTCAAAAGTATCAACAGTGTATCGTTTTTAACAACATCCGCACCTGATTCTAAGATATTCTGATGAATTTAAGATATCTTGAACCGACTTTATCAAAGACAATTCACACACCATTAATACATTTATATAGCTTGAAATAATTAAGTGTATGTAACAGTCATAATTCAAGTTTAAGATATGTAACGCCGAGCAGAATGGTGAGGGTAGGTAGTGTACATGTTTCATTATATAGTTTCAAGAATATTTGTCAGGAAAGAGCCACCGAAAAGGTCTAATTATAAGAATAGAGGCAAAAATGCACAAAATAGGAATTTTCTTCATCGGAGAAGCATAGAGGGCTATGCAAGGCTCTACAACTGACGCATGATGATGATGATGATGATGATGATGATGATGATGATGATGATGATGATGATGATGATGATGATGATGATGGTGGTGGTGGTGGTGGTGGTGGTGGTGGTGGTGGTGGTGATGATGATGATGATGATGATGATGATGATGATGATGATGATGATGATGATGATGATGATGATGATGATGATGATGATGATGATGATGATGATGATGATGATGATGATGATGATGATGATGATGATGATACACTCCGTTTATTTGCCGCGGTCCTGTATCATAGCTGATACAGGTAGTCGGGAAAAAGAAAAACAATTCCCTCTAACCCTATTGCCGCCTCTAAGGCTCAGGCATTCTCCATGTTCTGTACACACAGTAATGGGAGCCCTGATAAGGGCTACCACCTTTCCCTTTCCTTCCCCAAATCTGTTGTTCTCATCAGGGAGGCTACACGTGTAGTCTCCTTGTTCTAATTGATTCTGTTCTCTTCTAACTCTAACATTCCATTCCTTTTCTCCCAGCACCCTACCGAAAAATCCTGTACAGTTCTGACCCATTTCCTACTACCTGGTAAACCCCATCAAACCTAAAATCCATGCCACATGCTCCTCTCCTAAGCGCGGCACTTCCTCTCGGCGCTTACAGTTATGATCCTCATTGTGCCATTCCCTAAACATATTTTCCCTCATCTCTCTATATGCATCAGTCCATAATAACTGATGGTGTGCAATCTCGTCTGCCTCTTGAGAACAAACTCTACACCTACCATTGTTTTTTTTAATCATGTACAATAAGATTTACCAGTATTATAAACATCATTACTTATTGTTTGATACTCAATACGGCTTCTGTAAAAACCACTCCACAGATATAGCTAATGGACAGTTCCCAATTAATATTTTTATTGATCACTCTAAAGCATATGACACCTTTGACCACAAAATATTATTGAACAAATCACGCTATTACGGTGTCAATGGTACTGCTTTAAATCTATTCAAAAGCTACTCAAATAATATAAAACAATAAGTTGTTTGTGATGAAAATAAATCTGACTCTTGAGTTATTTCCACAGGAGTTCCCCAGGGATCAATTTTAAGTCTTCTGCTCTTTCTGATCTACATAAATGATATAACATTAGCCTCCAATCTCTTGACATTAATTATTTATGCAGACGATACAGCTTTATTTATTTCTGTGCGACCAGGTGAACTCCTGGGAGCAAACTGTGTTGCCTCTCACATCATAAACTATTAATTTAAAAGAATAAGTATTTGGTTAAAGTTTAACTAACTGCCCATTAATATAATGAAACCATAATTTATGATTTTCCATCAACCCCAAAGAGAAGTAACAATACCTACTCTTCAAACTGATGCAGTAATGATCGAATGTGTAAATGAATTCAATTTTCTGGGCCTGCTGATAACATTTGTCATCGAACAGTCATAGTCAAAAGATTGAGTCGAAAATTTCTTAAACAATTTGTAACGCTTTAATTCTTCCTAGATTTAACCATGGACTTCTAACGTGGGGAAATAAACTTAAAAGACTAGTTAGACTTCAGAAAAAGGCCATTCGAATCATAAACCACAGTAAATATAATGCAAATACTGAGCCCATTTTTAAGTCGAGAAATTTATTAAAATGATCTGATATATACAAATTGCAACTTCTAAAATTTTATTTTAAATCATAAAAAGATCAACTCCCAGCCTACTTCTATCTTTTGCCGGTTACACCAACTCCGCAAGTACATTATAGCGGTCTGTTAAAAGTCTTAATGTGTGTCTCCCTTACCTACTCATCCTTATCTATCTTCATTATTGTTTGAACTTTTGCTTCTGATTATATTCATGTATGCTTATTTTTGTAAGACTGTTAAATGGGTCAAATAAACATTCTTGAATCTTGAATCTTGAATCTTGAATCTACCCGAAGTCCATTTCTGTCTTCTCTTTTCTAAATTGATAAATCTTTATCTACTCTGGAACAATAGTTTGGATTCCTTAGCTTCCCTGCATCTTAGCATGTACTTTTCTTTGGCTTCTCTAAAATCTTGTATGCATTTAGTGTACTTTTTTCCCTCACTTATTTTTTTCAGTCTTTATCCCATCTTTCTTTCACTACCTTCCCTATATATGTTTTCCAATCCTCAACCTCAGCATAACCTTTCAATTTATACCTTTCTGCTAACTTATCTGTGCCTTTGACCCATCTTGTCTGTTCTGTAACAGCTTCATTATGTGTTTTCCTGCACCAGTTGTCCTGGTTTACTGATTGCAAATTTCCCAAGTAGTTCAACTTGGCTTTGGCAATTCTGCCAGTTTTGCTTGTAGCTGAGAAACTCAATATCATTGTCACGAGGTTAGCCCCGCATTACTCATTTTGGACTGAACGGCCGGGTTTTAAACCAGCAACCTTCGGCACCAATCACCTAGCCGAAAAAGGGAAACGCACATACCAATAGTACCAAATCCCCATTCCGAAAAATAATGGTTCAATGGAGGCAGGTATGGAATGCCATAATCGACACGATCCAGTTCATTGTATTTATTCCAGTACAACTGAAGTACTGTGTTCGGAGTTGTCCCAGATCGGTGACTATACATATGTTAGTCCACAACCATCAAAGGAGCACTGAAAATATATGTTTTGTGACCACGGAACGGCCGGGTCTCGAACCAGCAACCTTATATCACTTTCAAGACGGCTCATTATGTGGCTGTATCAGTGCACAAGTTATTTCTATTATTAGGCAATTTCCAGAATAAATAAATATGTTTGAGATATAAATAAATTCTATATCGCCCGTGCACCATAAATCAAGGGACCAGCAGTGACATATATACACTAGGTGGTCAGTATAGTGCTTGTGAAAATACACAGCCCTGAATACTGTTGTCTCTCACTTATAATTCATTAGCGGGAACAAAAACAAGAATGCATGTGTTGACTATGGCAAAAACACCTTTTTCTGCTTTATATGCTACGTGACAAGAGCCTCGACCATGTATTTCAGCTGCGGGCGACTTATGAGCCAGGGAATGACCTTCATCTGAACGCATGTGTCTATGCTTGAGGTCTTCCGTATTGTCTCCTTTAGATGGTTTTAAGACAAGAAATAAAGCATATGGCAGACTTGGAAAGCGGCTTACACTTGGAAAGGCCGTGGTGGATGTCTTAAGATCGACCGAACAGGTCAGCAGCCCTACATATTCAAACCATCTATCTCTCAAATCTTGCAATTCAGTCGTGTTCTTCTTAATCGCTCCCAGATACGAAAGGAATCCTCTGTGTCCGCGAGAAATGTATCCCTCTTGTCGCCTGCCCTGACAGCTTGCTGTATCATGCTCAACACTATTGCAGCAGGATGTCCACGTCGGCGAGAGGCTTACATTAAACACTTTCCATTTGCTAAATTGTCCCATTTCACCTTTACTATAGATAGCCCTACAAGGATTTTTTTCAACTGATGCACGTCGTATTTAGTTTCATCCAGCAGAGTATTGCCAATTGTTTAACTCTTAAACATTGGTCGTCTGGGAAATGGGACTGCAATTTAAAGTACATATGTATTTTGATTTCTAATGGGATGTATCAATGCAGAATCCTAATTCTCAAAGGTCGAACATGTTAATGCACTAAATTAGGGTTAGGCTTGCTGGTTTTACGATCTGGACGTTTGATCTAAGAAGAATAAAGTTAAAGCTTATAGGTTACATTGACATGGCCCAGCAAAATTTGTTTACGTGGCAAGGTTCGACGAAGTATTAATGTAAGCTGACTGCAGTTAATTTGGTACCTGAGCCATGTTGTTCTCAATTAATCATTCGCACTTGATTCACGGTGGTATAAAACACAGTCACTATGATCACGTAATTTTATAAGAAGTGTTTTGTGGGATAATAGCTGAGAAACCTTACGTCTCGTCTGCACCTGCATGGGCCCGATTCTTGAGGTATTTTTCACTGCAAAA
Organism: Hermodice carunculata; assembly: GCA_964020975.1. NCBI lineage: Eukaryota > Metazoa > Annelida > Polychaeta > Eunicida > Amphinomidae > Hermodice > Hermodice carunculata. Next base: position 93,452,679 of record OZ026613.1, on the reverse strand, counting down.
TTGGAGTTGTCTGAATCCGACTGTCTCCATCTGTTAATGATATTATTAATTTCACAATATTTCATAAGCCTGTTCCATCGGTCAACCGGCGTATGTTAATCAACATGGTGGGATATACCAATATTATGCTGAGAGCAAGAATAACATATTTGGCAAGTAAGATAACGTAGACCGACTGGTGTGTTCCCCAGTTGTGTGCAGGTGCTTCTAAGGTTTTAACTCTTTTAGTGCCAATCACGTCTAAAGTCGATTTACTGAAATCAAGCTAGTCTGAATTATCATTAGGATCTCAGATTCACTATTCCTCGTAAAAAGACCTTTTGCCCAAGGACCAGCATGTCTATAGTTCCAGAGAAAATATCCCAGGTCAACAGCTTGTCTCCGCGTGCATTGGGCGCATATACCAATATTATGCTGAGAGCAAGAATAACACATTTGGCAAATAAGATAACGTAGACCGACTGGTGTGTTCCCCAGTTGTGTGCAGGTGCTTCTGAGGTTTTAACTCTTTTAGTGCCAATCACGTCTAAAGTCGATCTACTGAAATCAAACTAGGCTAAATTATCCTTAGGATCTCAGATTCGTGTTCCTCGTAAAAAAAAAACTTTCACTCGAGTCATTCATTGCGCCCAATGCGCGCCGAGAAAAGCTGTTGACTCATTCCAAAATTTGGCACTGAAAGAGTTAATTAACCATATTATTCCCTTCATATGAGTATGATATATACATTTGCAAAGCATACACAGGCATGTAACTGGGTATTTGTTAAAATTTGTTTCTGTCCATAAATCACAAAGAATCCTCATGCTAGCATGCTGGAGATTATGCACTAAGAAGTGATTCATAGGGAGGAGCAAAAGATGACAAAACACGGAAAGTCAACATGAAAATAGAGTATGAATCGGAGTTTAATTAGTTAAATTTATTTAAAAATTAAAGACAACAGACAAGGACACATGCATGTTTTTAACAACGCTAAATTGCAGTCAGCTTTATAAAACAAATGGCAGTAGGTCATAAGTTTCCTGACTGTCGAGTTACACTAGAAAGTGCAGATGATAAATTGTTTCACAAAAAACAATTATGTTTAACCGAACAGTGGCTCCAAACAAAAAGGACTTGAATTTGAACTGCATCTACCAACTGGTAGAAAAATTCTGCACCAAAATACAAATAATTCTGTGTGATATATGTACATAGAGGTCTTCAGCAAAATTGAGCCCCTGTTCCTGTCGGTCTGGTGTGTGTCCTGTGTGCGCTCTGTTGACAAATTTTGTCTGATAAAGCCGTTACGGACATAGAAAAAAAGAAAACCAGACATTTTCCTCTCTACCCCAATCAAGTTTGACAGGTATTGTAGCCTGTTTTATCTCGGGTGTCGTCAGCCAACAAGACATGCTATGTTTGTACATAACACTAGTTCATGTTACGCTCAACTTCTGGAAAGTACTAAACATTGCTTCAAAGTTAAAATGTTCTTATAGGGCGTATGCATACGGGGGTATATGAAGAAAAACACGACAGACGTGGAAATGATTGACTATGTAGAAATCTATAAACGAATCAAGGACTATCTGCAGCAGTAATTGACCGGATGGTATATCTATTTGCTCAGGCACAGCTGCTTGTCCAGCCCAATATTGAATTAAGTTCACGTTTCAGGACGGAAGAAATATATCAAACGCACTTTGGACTATTCAAATTCAGGTTTAACATCTTCCTTTTTATTTCAGTGGCTTTCGGTAATTCTAACATCAAAATTACGATAGTTCCTCGTGTTCAGGCTCTATGCCACAACTTGGTGACACACGTCTATCTTTTGATGCCCTTTAAAGGTCAAATGTCAAAGATGACGGTAATTTCCCACATTTTAGCATTAATGTGTACATCAGGACCACATTTTTCGAACCCGAAAGAATTTTTGTATGATTTTACCTCCGGGATACGAAAAAAACCGTCTTTAATCACCCTCACCACTGAAAACATTATTGAGATTTTTGCCGTATTTTGGTCGCCAGATGGCGCTTTGTGACGTCATTCTTGTCAAAGCGAGTGGGAAAGAAGACGGCGGAATACATGTTTGACCGTGTGCTCGGTTGCGAAGATGATGAAGAGAGTAGTTTTGGACCACAGGTTATATTCAGATCCGTTGTAAAACCGTACATGTACGAGCCCTTAGCAAAGAGGAGACGTATTGAGGAGGTGGCGGTGGTGCCGTGCGACTCCGAGAAGGGGGACCGGGGACCCAGAGCCGGAGGACCCAACAGATGTTTCATGGACATGGTAATTACTAATTGGTATGTGAATTATGCTCAATTTGGCGAGAGGAACATACGACACTCGGACAGAGTTTTGTAGATTTTTCTCGTGTCGTGTGGTCACAATAGCGTACACTAAAGTTTCGTATCGAATTAAAGTTATTAAAGATCAACAAATTCCGCGTAGCTGGCAATGAAAGACGTGTGTATGCTGGGGCATTTCTCCATTCCCTTTCTCGGGAGTACCGTGCCCGTGGAAGACTTCAGTAAAGCCCCTTGTCTCGTTTGTAAACTCGAGTTTGTCTGTATTTTAGATGCCATTGGTATTGTGCATGTGATGATACTTGTAACAAACGAATGACATTTTTTAAAAGCCAAATCTGACCGAGCCGTCTGCACAGATCGTGAGTAGCTTGGAGTGGGGCAGTAATACACAAGGCCACACAAGACTGGCTACCGGGTCACGCTTTATCGCATTGCACAATCACTGATGCTAACAGTGATAATTAGTTTATGAGGGGCGGAAGGTAAACGGCAGCTACTGTTCTGGCTAAGTAGAATACACAGGCGTGCATACAAAGTCAAATACGGTGCTGAGGAACGACTGGGTAAAGCAAACGCTATGAATTGATTGCTATGAAAATTTTCCAGATTTATGAAAGGGTTTTTGAGTGAGAGCAAGTATTTCCCACCCAAATACTGTCTTGATGGGTGAAAAGTTCGTAGCAATTTTCAACCTAGTTGTTGCTTCTGTAACATAAAAAGTGCGAATTGAAAAAGCAAAAAAAAAAAAAAAACAAAACAAAAAAAAAAACAAACAAACAAACAAAAAAAAAAGGGGGGGGGGGGGTGGGGTGGCATTCTGACAATTTTGAAATCCAAGTCTTTCATTCAAAGCATAGCTAGGAGGCAGTGAGGCTTATTCAGACTATATGAGTATCCAAAAGCTTTCTTTCTTCTGTTCCTTCCTTTCTCTTTATTTTCTTTCTTACTCTTACTTTTCTTGCTTGTTTGCTTGCTTGCTTTCTTTTTCTCTCACTTTCTTTATTTGACTTGCGCCAAAAAAAAAAAAAAAAAAAAAACACTGGGCATTGTGACAATTTGAACCACACACTAAAACTGTCAGAAGTTTCCTAAAACCTTTTTCCTGTTCATAGTATAAATAGTGGTGAACTGTGATTTTTGTCACTTGTAGGCAGGCTAGCACAAGTAAAGAAAGAAAAAATTGTCTTGGGTCTGACAGCCAACATACTGAAAAACTGCTGGGACTTTCCAAGTATTGATTCATTATTGAAGATCTACTTTGTAATTCAAACATATAAAATATTACACTTTCCATTCCACTTTGTTGAAGAAGATAAATTTATGTTGCCAAATCTTTCTTTGTATGCCTAAAGTTGGTTAGTCACAGCCCATATAGATCATTTGAAACAAAAGCAAAATTAATCATGAATGTATAAAATCAGAAGTATTTTGTGTAGCATTACTTTTTTTGAACTATCAGTTATAAAATATTAGTTCAGTCTTGGATGTCATCTGTAACATAATCTCTCGTGGAAGCAAAGGAAACCTACAGGGCAAGTAGGATGAGGGTGGGGCATATACTTGCCAAGATACTATTATTGGTGAATACAATATAAAATACATTTTATCAAATATCAACCATACTAAGACCTTTCCATAGGAAGGTTACTGATTGTGCACCAAGGTATTTGGAATAACAAACACATTTGTGTACAAAATCACATTTTATTCTAGTTATCTCATCAGATCTCTGACCAGTATGTACAATTTTCCAATATTTACACTTTTTTCTGCAGGTGCAAGTGTACACATTGTGTACCAATGAAGACAAAAGAGGAGAGGAAGTGCTGCTGGAACTATCTGCCAGTGAAAGCCCATATGGACATATTTGCGTTGTCAGGCCTCTCGTATTGGCTTGCAATAGGTGGGATTACTGTGTCGGACTGTTGAAGTTGAAGAACGATTTGCCTTGCAAGTCGGTAACTCGGGTACTGTGTCCTCAATCGCAGTACTTCTTCCGTGAGCTCTTGAACATATGCTGTAACAAAAACGATAATAAATTGACAATACTGCATATGATGCACAAGTATCAGACAATGGACCCTCAACTTACCACAATATTACCAGTGAAAAGCACAAGGACCTTTGCCTCCAAAATACTGATCAACATGTGCACTTTTTCCAGTAATTCATATTTGGAATAAATATTACTATATTTAGTTCACAATGCTTCATCCCCTAGATATATTTACACGTACCATATGTACATTTTCCTTTCATCGGCTGTATTGTTGGCGCTCCCTTCTTTGCCTTGGGGAAAGACACACTGTACTGAAGCTCTCCATCCTTGTTCCTTGCCTGTTGACGTCTGCTGTTCTCGTTGAAGTGAAGGCAAGCCAATAGCAACCTGTAATTACACCAGAAATATTCAGCTGGTGAATGGAATAAATGTATTTTCATCTGATTGTATTAATTAGAATTAATATTGACATCTACTGTAAATACGTATTGGTGCAATATTGTCTCGAATAAAATGTGTTCAAGTGAGTGTAATAAAGGTTTTCTCAAGATACCTGGTTTTGTTTCTGCCATTTTCTTTCTTTCTTTTTCTTTTTTTTTGCTTTGTGCAGGCGTAAGTTGTTTAAAAAAAACATAACTATTTTATAATAAAAGTAGAGTACCATGGGACTGCAAAATGATGTACATGATAAGAAAACAAAATAATAATAATAATAATAATAATAATAATAATAATAATAATAATAATAATGTGATTGTGCACCAAGAAGCATTTTATTTCACATTTTCCCCCTTTTTTCGGCACTTACTGTTGTTACTGAGTGAAAAATGTTATACCATTATGTAACTATCTGAAATCACTATATCTACATTTATCAAGTAACTAACTTGAAAGTAAAAACAGTTTTTTTCTGCAGTTCCTAGTAGAATAACCTTTTGATTATCCACAAATGAATAGTCATAAAACATTATTTATTTCTGTACACTGAAACATGCTTATCTGGACTGGCATAATGTAAATTATAATAACCTTTGGTGTGTCCACATGGATAGGAGCAGATAGATGTGGGCCTGTTGCATTGGAACTATGTACAACCTGGTCTGTGCCTTGCAATTGAGTACCAGTTTGCTCTGTCTGATAGGCCTACCCCACTGAATTCAAATACAGCTTGCTGTGTCCCTTCAGTTACCTGTTCTTGCTATGGCCTGGTCGTGTTCTGCAATTAGCTAAACATAAAAATAAAAAAGTCAGTACTGTATGAACACATGATGAAACTGTCACTTCAATAATAACCACTACTCACGTGCACAAAACCCAACACACAAAATGTAACTAATAAACTATGGCCAAATAAACATATTTATTGTTCACTCTAATCGACAGTAAAAGAATTATGTTATATACATATATATATATGTATATACATTTTTGGTGTTGTGCATAATCGATGTAGGCCACACGTTGGTCTTACTATTGCCACTGAACGTCGTCTCGTGTATATGCTGTTGCGGGAAACTCAGCACGGTAAACAGGCGAAATGCATGGATCTGACCAGGGAGGTGGAATGAGTCGTGCACGTTCAGATTGAGACCATCGACACAACAGACGACAATAACTAACCCGGTAATTCACTGTACATAATTTTATAGAACTACCATAACTTACTGCAATACTGAATAAAGCCAAATTTACAAACGTTTGATGATGAATACACATGAGATGTTGTGAATTACAGGCGCCATCACCGATAAGCGACCCCCCGGGACTCAATGAAAACACAAGCGCTACTGTGTGTCGCCTGTACTTACCGCGAGGTTCTGGCGTTTGGTCAGTGCGTTCGATCGCCTTCGCTTCGTCGGCGGACATTCTGAATCTGTGATATCTCCCTGTCTTTTCGGAGTGTTCTGAATATGAAGAGTTGGAATTACATCCTTCTTCAGCTGCACTTGCATTCCAAGTCTGCGTGCTATCTCTGGGTTCTTGTCGAACGCGTCTTGAGCAAAATGGTCACTGCACAACACTGGTTGCGTGTGATGGTCTGGATTAAATCCGTCTCTTTTGATCGCTGCCGTCCATGCTTTCCTTAACTTTTTGTTTCTTGGAAACTTGTAGAAACTTCCACCGAAGTTTGTACCGTTGGTACAACCAACGGCAGCGCAATACACCATAACTGCCCGGGAACTATTGTAACAACCGGCAATCAATACAGTAATGGCCACCGGGTACTGGACCCCAATGACAAGAATGACGTCACAATTGTGCTGCGCTCCAGCGGGCCGTGTCCAAAATGTTCAGGAACAATGGCCATCTTTGAGGCTGCCAAAAAAGCGCTTTTTGACAGATTTGGTTCATATTTTTTACTTCAACTGGTAACTGTTGATTATTAGAGGGGCCTCGCATCGAAAAAACACAAATTTAATTTCAAATTTGAGCTTGTCATTTGACCTTTAACGTGGCTTTGTTATCGAAAAGAGTGCAAACCGTTTACATTTTTGGACTTGAAGTTAAAACGTCACTCGCCATTTATGTTTCAACTCCACTACAACGCCTGGCTCATGTGGAAAGCGTTAATGGCATGTACAAATGAAATTACAGATGCATATTTTCGATAAATGTGTGGAATTGTGCAGGACGCCCGCAGGAGAGTCTTATACTGGAAGTGCGAGGCATTGTTCGTTTCATATACACAGTGTGTCATCATAGACCCCCTTGATATGCACCTCGGGTCTGGAATGAATATATTCGGTAATATTGACGGTTAAATGCGTCGAGACATAAGTTGATCTCCAAGCTGCCGAAAATTTATCCGAGTTCCATCATAGATAAGTTTATGGCCGAGGGATGAAAGTTCAAATTGAGGTCGTGGAGCCGGGACCTGGTGATCACCAAAATGCTGGGCAATTGCTCTTCTGTTGGTTCTCAACCCAACACATGTCCACGTGCCCAGTATAACCAGTGGACCATGTGTGGCCTCCTCGTCCAAACCATTAAAGCGGCAGATGAGAAATGCACTTCCAGGCACTTGAGATTAAAACTTATGTTGAACAAGCCGGTATCAAAACATTGATTTGCAAAAGACATTGATAGCAACGAAGGATCAGTACAGTATAACCCTTAAAACAGTGTTTATTAGCATTACAAATCATAGCAGCACTTCAACATCCTGACAAAGCTATTTTCAATGACATGTATGCATATTAGTGATATGATATTTTTCACCCTGATACAGATTATTCTCTAGGTTCTGACGCCTCTGCTGACGTAATAAAACTGGCTGGAAGAGGCTGCCTACTACTATATCAGAACGTGCAAAAAGTGACTTGGATTCAAAACTTCTAAAACTTTTGCCCGGTCTCAAACCTTCCATTTCTGTAGAAAATAATTTATAACAGTTGCTGGAAAAATCAAGACTTACATGAGGTACAATAGGCAAGGGCAAGAACAGAAGGTTCAAGAATTACCTAAAAGAGGGCACTGCAGTCAGTGGAGGGCTAGGGTTGTGGATTCCCATTACTTTACATTGTAATTTGCAATTTAATAACTTGAAAACGATTGTACATAGAAACACCAGATTTCAGACAGTAAATCTACACGCATAACTAAATACCTCACAAAAATCATATAACCACAGCGACAAAAGTGACTGGTTTATTTAAGGTTGCTTTAACATATCAACTAATGGGAATACACAGATCTAGCCCTCCAAATGATTGCGTATTCAGTTGTGTATTGTGGCGAATACACACCTACGAGCTAATTCTGACCTTTCCTATTCGCTGTCTATCTAAGGTGCTAAAGTCCTCTCGCAAACAACTTCATAGCACTGGCACTGGCACTTCACTCGGTGGCTAGGGTTGGAAATGATATACCGTGCGCCCTTGACAATGAAGATGCGGTACTACTGGCGCTGCTTGCTTCTGAGGGTCATCATATGTTGCTGTATAGTACTCCCGGTGCCGCCTAAATCATTATGAAGCTTTTGATACTGTGGATCTTCATATGTTACAGTCTAGCTTAATGCATTACCCCTGCTGCTTGACCTGTACGTAGTTTTGGATGTTGATGATCATTGATCATATGTTGCTGTACAGCCTAATGTGTTACTCCTGGTGTTACCTGCGATAGTGTGTAGCTTTTAATACTGTGGATCGTCATATGCTACTGTCTAGCTTATAAATAAACAGTACCCCTGGTGATGCTAAACCTGTACGTAGCTTTTGATACTGTGGATCATTATATGTTGCTGCCCAGTTTATAAATATGCAGTGCCTCTGGTGCTGCTTGACCGGTATGTAGTTTTGATACTGTGGATCGTCATAGGTTGCTGTCCAGCTAAATGTAGTACTCCTGGTACTGCTTGATCTGCATGTGTTTTTTTTAACTATTGATCGTCATATGTTGCTGTGCAGCTTAATGCAGTACTCTTGGTGCTGCTTGACCTGTATGTATTTTCTTTTTAAACTATGGATCGTCATATGTTGCTGTGCAGCTTAATGTAGTACTCCTGGCGCTGCTTGACCTATATGTAGTTTTTGACACTATGCATCGTCATATGTGGCCGTGCAACTTAATGCAGTACTCTTGGTGATGCTTGACCTGCACGTATTTTTTTAAAACTATGGATCGTCATATGTTGTGGTGCAGCTTAATGAAGTACTCCTGGTGGTGCTTGACATGCATGTAGTTTTTGATACAGTGGGTAATCCAATGTTGCTGTCTAGCTTTATGCAATCTTTTGAAACGACTGGTCCAGCTCATCTGTGTGTTAAGTCTTACTTCATGGCAGAAAACAAGCCATGTCGAGATAGATGGGAACACAATGATACTAATGGTTTGAAACCTGATACTTTTTAGCATATCCTACGGTTCGGTGAAATATCGCCGTAAATATGGGTTATCTGTACGTTGATAAACTCACTTGTAATTAATTTAAATCGGATAGACTTTGAATCTTTCCTTACACAAGGCCGCTCGTGGTCGTGCCCCTTCCTGGTTATCAGAGCTTTAAAACCATACAAATCTGCTCGTCTTCTGTTGTGCTGTGGACAAGATGGAAGCCATATAAAGAGACCATACCCATGTGATGTGGGCAACTCCATTTATCGAAGGTGTGAAACGTCACTTACAGACTTTCTCAAATTACCTTCCAGATAAAAAAGTGCCCATACTTTTTAGCAAGCAATCATGTTTTGAAACTTAACCTTTAGCGATATCAATATGATGATTTTCAGCCAAGTGATAGATGACAAAGGTTTTTGGTTGAAGACCCATATCGTTTCGTGGTGAAAACAAATTTTTTTCGGTATTCCCTTAAAGCAGGCGGACTTAAGCTCCCTATTTTCTCGGATAATGTCGTACACAGAACTTTGTACTTGCCTATATGCAGTCAACCGTAATTATCATGGCATTCATGTTGTCATCGCTGTCGTCGTGGTCATCATCATCATCATCATCGTCGTCGTCGTCGTCGTCATCATCATCATCATCATCATCATCATCATCATCACCATTATTCTTATTTCAAAATGCGCAACCTGGAATTAAAGACACCATCTGGAGATGCCAATAGTGGAGAAAAGTGTATTCTTGTGGTACAAACGCAATACTTGGAGTCTCCATTCAGCGGTGAGACCTCTAGCTATTGTCTATTGTTTATTTTCGCAGAATATATATAGAAATATATTATACATAATTACAAAAAAATGTAACGGGGACAGTATCATTGTAACTATTATCAATTCTTGTACACTTGAGAGGACACATAAGCATCTAAACCTGAAGAGGCCCATGTGTCCTCTCAAGATTACAAGAATTGATAATAGTTACAATGACAGTGTATAATAATTAATACACGATAAGTCAGTAAAGTTTACTCCTGTAATTAGCTTGGCTGACAGTAGACAGTTACAACAATACTACTACCAATAATGTGCTTATATCTCCAGAAAAGGGGTGAATATACCTATTCCGACTGTTTGGCAAGAAGCGACTGCTTTAATACTGATTAGAAAGTGATTAGAGTATTGGCATGGCGTATCTGTGAAGGTAGTGAATTCCGTGATTTACATCCCTTTACTCGTTGGGAAAAATCAGCCTGTCTGGTATCATAGTTATGAAGAGGGTGACAAAGTAAACCTATCATTGAAAATAGCAGAGAGTATGATATTTTTGTACTTATACACAAGCTCTGGAATTAATTCGTCTTTGGCAGATTGGTTAAGACAATCACTTGTAGTTTTATGACTCTTCCGTGGGTGAACTGGAGGGAGAGTCTACATGGTGTATGCCTGTGCAACCACAGAAGTGACCTTTAAAATAACAGCTGCGGGTATAAGTATGACAGAAGAACCTTCTTCAAGAGCTCGCCAGCAGTGAATTATTTCCTTAGGGGTTGTTCTTAGTTCTACGCCAAGTAGTCCTCATAAAACTAAACGCTGGCCTCCATGACTGGTGTGGACAAGAACTGCCTATATAGCTTTTCGTATTACATATACGAATTTCCCAATCGATTTTCCTCGTGACTAGGACATTTGCTCCAAGTATTCAACAATCAACTATGGAATGTGTTTCTAAGATATTCGCAAACATACGAGGGGCATTCCGGAAGTATTAGCAACTGTCTCGCCATACATACATACATACATACATACATACATACATACATAAGGTGTAGGGCACCTTTTTACTTTATTTGTACTTTATTTGTGTGTATGTGTGTGTGTGTTTGTATTGACAAAATGTCACATTGTATTATTTGTGATACAGTCAATAAAGTTTATTTCATTTCATACATACATACATACATACATACATACATACATACATACATACAAGGTACCGAGTTACACGAAAAGCAGCTGCGCGGGCCTCCACGAGGCTATATGTCGACCAGGACACGGAGTCCAAATTACTTGTGCCTGGCTTACTCAAAAGTAAGTATACTTCTTGTTCTTGTAAATATGTCCTTTTGAAAGTTTGCATGGGCATACATTCTGCATTTTTTTACTCTATACATTGAACCACTGAAAAACGAAAGAGATGTTCCCGAAAGAGACAGTCGGAAAAGGTTTTTCCCGCGTCCACATTCTGTTTCAACAAATGTCCAATTTAGCTAAGGCCTAAAAAAAAATATGTGTGTGGTTGCGATAACAAAACCGACCTCACAGAAAAGGCCCGAGTCCCGAACCTAAATAATTTTTATGAAGCATAAAATGGTTTCAAGCCGCCCTTCCCTAATAATAATTGATCGACCCTGACTTAAAGATTTTTTCGAGAGAGTGGCCGCCATGTGCCGTTATTTTGCAGTGAAATCAACTCAAAAACAGCATTTTAGTTCAACTTGGCTGGAGGGTTAACTTGGGTCGGGGAAACGGTATAGCAACACAAAGTTCAATAGGACATAGCCAGGGTTGTTCGGTGAAACAGCATAACGCTGGTTGTTCGATGATCGTTACGTAATATTTCACTAGGTTCCAGTTGTCTGTTCTCCTAGTTGCCAGGGCAAATGGTCATTAAAGGACTTTTAAAACATGAATTTCTATCTTAACTTTAATCTACCCCCTCGGTTGTGTCTGAAGCAGTTATCATCGGCCGTTACAAATCCAAATGCGACACAAATATATGCAAAATATATCATTTTGATTTCGTACATGATAACCCCCAAGATCGTCCCAATATTATTCTCATTTACAAACCATTGGGTGCGGAATCCACAATTTTCAAAATGGCAGCAAAGTTTGTAGGCTAGTCCCAATTCGATATTTTGAAGAGGTAGTACCCAAAATATATATATGTGTGATTAGTGTTAACGGAAGGTTAATTTGTCGAATAAATGTAATGTAAAATACATAATGGGACTATTCCAGTTGTAAACTCAAATGTTAATTGTTTGCTGACGATACTTTCTTTATTTCCCTGTCGATCACCCAGTTTATATTGCCACAGTCTTGAACGGCGATCTTAATTCCGTGGACCAATGGTCCAGGAATGGCTCATCTCTTTTGATGCTCTTAAGACTGATACTATGCTTGTCTTTGTTAAGAGGACCCCCCCCCCCCCCGATCATCCACCTCCAATATTTCAGGAACATCTACTGGAGAATAAATCTGAACATAAACGTTTAGGTCTCACTTTTAAATCTGATTTAAAATGGAATAAATATATACAAATTGCCACTGAAGCTTCCTAACCGCTCAACATTATGAAACGTTTGCAATATCGTCTTGATCGTGTAACATTAGAAGTGATCTATACTTCCTTTATACGGCCTATTTTAAAATATGGCAGTGTGATCTGGGATAGCTGCTCTCAGGAGGACTCAAAACTCCTGGAGGACTTGCAATTGAGTGCTGGCCGTATCGTGACGGGAGCAATGAGAACCACTCAAAATGAAAAATTGCATGAGGAAACTGGTTGGGAATTACTATCTAAATGTAGAGACCGTTCTAAACTTATTACGATGCACAAAATAGTTCATAATCTTGCTCCAAACTACTTGAATACTGTCTTACTTAACTTTCCAGTTGATGAGAATTGCTCGAGATATCCTTCATATTCCACTATCAACTCTATGGCACCCTTTCGTTTAAATACTATTTCATTTGGTGGCAGCTAGCGACTGTGATCTTGATAGCAACATTATTTTTAGCAGTACAGGAATACATAGAAAAAAACCCAAATGATTTCACATTGATACGCCAACTTAATTTTGATTATAATGTATTAATGGTTATTCGTATTATCGTCCTTACGAACCCTTCTATCTGTGCTGCTTTACTACGGAGTCAATTTTCTTTTCGCTCAGCCTGGTCTGTGCCTCCTCTTGGGTCCATGCATACAATGCTGGTCTCGATATGCGGCGGGGCTCTTACCGTCCTGTGACGTCTGTCCAGTGCTTCCGTCTTTTTCCAACAAGAAGAATTAATATAAGGCATAGGGCGTAGTCCTTCTTTCTAATTTTCATTCTTTTTTAATAAAAATATGTTTACACCACCGTCAGGTAACCTCTCGAGTTCGAATTGGAAGGTAACCCCCAGAGCCAGACTTATGTAAATGAGTTTATAATAACAACCAGAACGGAAACAATGATAAAAATGATGATGATAATAATAATAAATAGTAGCAGTGTTATTGTTGTTATTATTATTATTATTATTATTATTATTATTATTATTATTATTATTATTATTATTATTATTATTATTATTATTATTATTATTATTATTATTATTATTATTACACAACTTCTCCAATTATCCTTAAATTAGTTAAGCGTTCTAAATATAGACCATTGACTCCCCCCATGAAATTGTTCAAAGCCGGGGCAATTTCCTATAACTTTTGGGATGTCCCTCGTAAACAGAACGTACCACCATGGTGTGGGGTGACGCTACGTATGTGTCAAAGGAAGTTACATTGAGGACAGATGTCTTCGAATCCCCTGAAGCTATACCAAGGCATTATAAGGGACGTGTGCTGCTACAATGTATATGTCTTCTCCGTATTGCGAAGTGGGTAAGGTTGTCAGACAGGTGAACTGACTCCTGTAAAATATACGAAGCTTCCACGAATCTGGGCAACAGCTAGAGGAAAAAATGGCTTCGTCAGCAAATGAAGATATGTACAACGTATCCCATTAAAATGTACATGCCTATGGCTTTCAAGCTAAGAGATTTTTTTTCATTAGATCATAGGCGGTGGAACGATAGACATAAAAGTATACGTCCATGGTTGAACTTTCTGTTTGCCCTGTATTCGGGACGGATTTTCACTCCATCAAGACCAACCCATCTATTTTTATATTCATACAGAAACTGTATGATACAACTTATTTCACAACCTGGCATCCACCTTGCATCCATCAGATTAGCCACAACCGTGTCGCTAATGAAAGACATAGGTATCTTATTATCTATGCCACAAAAATCCTGTGAAAAATACATAAATCCCAATCTTACTAACATCGACTGCCAATGAAACTTTATTTGATATTTTCACTGCAACAGTTCACATCATCGTGGAAAATAGTGTTTATGTTTCAGTATGCATCACAGATGCTATTGCTTGCGGTCTGCCTGACCTGCTACAGCATCATGACAGTACACAATATCATGACAGTGTGAAGCAACATGACAGCAAACAGCTCTCATAGCAGTGCACGGTACCATGACAGTGTACAGCCACATGACAGTGCACAGGTGTGAAGCAACGCATAGCCTCATAGAAGTGCACAGTACTATGACAGTGTATAGTATAATGACAGTGTGAAGCAACATGACAGTGCACAGTGTCATGACAGTGTATAGCATAATGACAGTGCACAGTATCATGACAGGGTGAAGCAACATGACATCGCACAGCCTCATAGCAGTGCACAGTACCATGATAGTGTACAGCATCATGACAGTGTATAACATCATGACAGAAATTTTTGAATTATGAAAACAAAAAAGACACTACAATACTTTAGCAGCTTCACTGTCACCCGTTTACAACCAGTAACTACTGTATTGCGTACTAAGTCACTCAAGTTCAAGTATTGTACGCAATCGGTGGTCCTCAACCACCGATTGTGCACAATGTTTTAATGTGTAATTATAAACACTCACAGTTATTTATTTCAAAGTTCCATATACTCGCAACTGTACGACTGTGTTTCATTGCTACCGATGATACGGCGATTTTCTGTCATTTTAAAAAGAAGATCCTAACGCTGAACTTGCAGCAGCCTGAAAAGCTGAACAAATAAATTTGCGCACTAAACTTTGAAATGACAGTGAGCTCTGTCCGCACATCAACTGGCATTATAGCGCTGGTGACATGTTGATCTATAGCTTTCACCTATTACTCTCGCAAGGTGTACATACTGTTCCCATTTGCTGCCTGGTCCATTAACAAAGATCAATCCATTTCTGTCCAGATAACGACTTCACTTCATCGCCGCCTTGCATTACCGGAACCATACACTGTGGGGCTGACACTGCCGCAGACAGCACAATCTGGACAAACTATCTGACACAAATATAAGGTGCGCTTGTCAAATATATTTCATCTCCAACAACAATGGTACCCCTAAAGGGCAGCTAGGACATACTCAAGGCTGATCTGCGGCTGATTATGTCTGTGTGCCAACATAGACATATTGTTTTTTTTTTTTTTTCTTTTTTACAAGCAAATTTGCCCGACATTTCATTTGAAAACTATTGTACGTAGAAACTCTAAACTTGGCATGATTATACTTCCATACATGAAGTCTTGAGTTTTTGTAGAGGTTCAATGGTTTTGAAAATTATGCAAAGTATGGACTTTTGAAAATCTAAATCTTGAATATCTTCAAAACTATTATAGGTACAGCTAACCAATCCAACTTAAATTCACATTTTTGAAACACTGCACATATGTGTAATTTACGTGTGACCTCTAAAGGTCAACGGTCAAGGTCAATTGGGCATTTGAAATTTTCTTCTAGCCATAACTCGGTCAATTTTTATGCAATTTTTATCATGTTGGACTCAAGTTGTAGATATTGTAACACTGTGCATTTTTATCACATGTTACCTCTAAAGGTCAAAAGTCAAGGTCATCTTGGGCTTTAAATTTTTCATCCAGCCATAACTAGGTCAATTTTTATCCAATTTTGATCATGTTTGGCTCAAATTGTAGACATGTTAACAGTGCATAGTTTTGTAATTTTACATGACCTCTAAAGGTCAAAGGTCAAGGTCATTTGGACCTTTGAAATTTTAATGCAGCCATAATTCGATCAATTTTCATCCAATGTTAACGAAGTTGGACCCAAATTGTAGTAATTGCAACACTGCACATTTTTGCAATTTAGATGTGACCTCTAAAGGTTAAAGGTCAAGATCATCTTGCCATTCGGAATTTTCGTCTGGCCATAACTTGGTCAATGTTTATCGAATTTTAATCATGTTGGGCTCAAATTGTAGATATTGTAACACTGCACATTTTTTAAAATTTACATATGACCTCTACAGGTCAAAGGTCAAGCTTATTTGGTCCCTTGAAATTTACATCTAGCCATAACTTGGTTAGTTTTCATCTGCTTTGTTTCGTGTTGGACTTAAGTTGTAGATATTGTAGCACTGTATATTTTTTGTTAATTTTCATGTAAAGTCTAAAAGTCAAAGGTCAAGGTCATTTTGCCATTCAAAAGTTCTTTCCAGTCATAACTTGTTCAATTTTCATCCATTTTTAATCATGTTGGGTAGACTTGTACGTGTTGCAGCACTGCACATTTTTATAATTTACATATATCCTCTAAAGGTGAAAGGTCAAGGTTATTTGGACCTTTGACGTTTTCATCTAGCCATAACTTGGTTATTTTCCCTCTGATTTGTCTCATATTGGGCTTAAATTGTAGATACTGTTAATATGTAACCTCTAAAGTTCAAAGGTCAATGTCATTTGGGCCTTTGAAATTTTCATCTAGCCACAACTTGGTCAATTTTCATCCAATTTCAGTAATGTTGGGCTCAAATTGTAAATTGTAGGTATTGTAACTCTGCACATTCTTGTAATATACATGTAACCTCTAGAGGTCAAATGTCAAGGTCATTTGGACCTTTGACATTTTCATCTAGCCATATTTACAACTTTTGATGACACACACGCAGAGCAAATCTTCTTTTCGAGGGTTTTTTCCTTTTTTTTTTTTTCTTTTTTTGCTTTTTTTTTTTTTTTTTTTGTAATAATGTTTTGTCGCAAGCTGTAAGTGATTCGTAGTTTTATGGAACTCGATGTACATCTAGCTAGAAATGACCCATGAAAACATGATGACAGGCAGACGCTACGCCATTCAGCAACAATACACCGAGAGGAGTTGTGTCTGATGGCAAGGATTTTCCATCCGATGACTTTATGGAACACACACACACACACACACACACACACACACACATACACACACACACATACATACATACATACATACATACATACATACATACATACATACAACTAAAAATATCTCGGAGTGGATTTAGAAATTTCTCTAAATGGATATTAACATATCTCTAAATCCAAAAATACTTCACGATATATATATATATATATATATATATATATATATATATATATATATATATATACATACATACATACATACATACATACATACATACATACATACATACATACATACATACATACATACATATATATATATATATATATATATATATATATATATATATCCTCATGTAGCTTTGGTTGATAATATCCTCTCTGCTCTGTTTTCCATCGTCGTCATGGTATGTCCCAACATCAACCGAAGCTACATGAGCAGACACACACACACACACACACACACATACATATATATATATATATATCATCGTCATGGAGCTTAGGTTGATGTTGGGACATACTGTTGTTACGAGGTGGCTTTACCTAGCACGTCTTGTGCCAACCTGGCCCTCAATAACAGAAAGAAAATAGAAAACGCTACGCTTTTACTGCCGTGAACAGAACACAAAGATAAAGCTTTTTGTTCAAATATATATACTGACTCACATTTTACACAAAAAGCACAGCACGGCGGAAACTGGCAGTTCGTCTATAATGTCCGTACACTTGTTTGATACGCTTTACACAAAGTGGTTGGCCGGGTCTGGTGTCCTGGCTTGTCCAATCGACCTCCGGGCTGCAACTCAGAATCAAAGGGCAGTATCAGAAAAATAAAATAAAACCTAGAACATTATCTTGTAATTTTGTAAAAACACGTTTCAAATTGTCAGACCCAAACTGTGGTTTAGTTTTTTCCAATTTTCTGGTCTTATCAATCACCAAAAATAAGACCAAATAATTTACAGGATTTGCTGTGCAATCTCAAGACAAACACTTGACAAATATCACACAAAACGCCACATTGGAGAGCTAACAAAGCTCGGAAAAATATATTTACACTGGTTTCCTCTTCAAAACTGGCTATTTTTAAGCCTACATTATTTAATTAGTGAACCGCACAAGATTCACAAATACAATATTGGAGCATACAAGTGCTCAAAAATGGCTTGACTCGAAGCCTACCTCACTAAATTGGGGAAACACACAAGATTCCCAGAACAAAATAAATTGGAGCACACAAGTGCTCAAAAATGGCTTAACCACAAGCCTAAATTATTTCAATTGGTGGATTACACATGATCCACAATAATACGTATATATTGGAGCAGACACAAGCTCTCACCTAGACAATACTTACTTTGAATGCCTGGCCGCAGCAGGAACACTACCAATGATTTAACGTGCACCCCGGTCATCATGTGCACGGATCAGACATTTCGGATGTCTGACCACAAACAGCAGTACACAGCCCTTTTTATTTGGGAGAGAAAGCCTAATCCTGTCCCCACTGTGATCGCCTTTCACTCACTGAACCCATCAGTAAACCAATCAAAACCAAGCAAGATCGGCGATCACTCAACACTTCATAGCATGCTGACACTTGGTTCTTTAACTGTTTCAAGTTCCAAATGTGCTTGCACTGCAGCTTAATTCCGCAGCCACAATACAGATTTTATACAACAAATTTAACTTTATGTTTTTAAACTTATCACCACATAACACTATAAAGACGATGGAAAATAGAAGAGATGAAATTATAAAATTATCTGAAGAATGAGCCCCACCCCCATATGTGTGTCGGGTTAATTCATGGTTACAATATTATAGGGGTCGATCTTATGTCCAGTTTATTTAAGTTCTCATAATGCCCACGTTTTTTGTTTTCAGATGATAAAATTATTTTAAACTAGTTATATGCACACAATAGAATAAAAAACGAAATATAAAAGTAAAATCCGTACACCCCAATCAATTTAGATTTAGTATTTATTTCAGCCTCTCAGATGTCACTTAAAATTCCCATAATGTAAAACATGATAGTACTCACGAAGAAGGTTACTCAGTTAACAAATAATCAAGTGGATTGTCATCTGTTCGTTTCCTATACAAAAGTAAAGTAGAAGCTTCCTACTTTAGAATAAGGTATTTTAAAGCACAAATCGGCATGCAAACGAAAAAATAATGACACCTTTGTGGTTTGATCAAGTTAACGATAGAGCTCTTTGATAAATAATTTAACCGCAATTCGATGCAGGGCCAGGAACAAATTGATTTCAATGCACCATGACCTAGCTATTTGCAAAACGTTTTCTAGGACATGTCTCACCCAATCAAATATGGAAATCTGGCTAATACATCAACTACATCTTACACCATGTAGTATAGAAAAGCGGTGGGCAAGATTGGTTCTAGCAATGTTTCTGGATATCCCTATATCTCTTAAATTTTTGGAGGGTCTACGGGTGATGAGATTTTGCAGCCAAAAATTGAAAATCTCCAGTTTCAATGGCAGTTCATTGTTTTTTTTCCTAGATGACTTGTAAATTTGAAAACAAAACAATGTGAAAACTTGTGTACACGCATCATGTTTTGGACACATACCTGATTGTGTGCACTCTATATATTAAGGACTTAGGTGAACAGCTAGTGGATTGTGATAAGGAAGTAACAATAAGACACCAGAAAATTAATTACTTTTTGCAGACTTGGAGACCTGGAAAAAAATCAAATTCCAGAGGGTATAGAGAGCATCTGATTGAAACTGGGGAGGCATATACTACAATGGTTGTCTGTATCGCCCCACAGGGGATTAAATATGATTGCCCCACATTCCGCAGGGGATTAAAAATGATTGCCCCACATTCCAAGGGGGATTAAAAAATGATAGCCCCACCTGGGATCTAAAAATAGATGGGTGAGAGATAAGCTTCAAACTGGTTTCACTGATGAGAGCTTGTTAACAGAGTGGGACAGCCATGCATAGGTTTATTTGGCCACGTGGGTTCGTTGATAAATAATCTCGTTATCTTGGACTTACAGGGTCAGTGCACTTTGACCTTGGGATCAACCATGTGAGGGACCATGTGTACTACTGGTGGCGTGATATATTGATAGAAGGGATCACAATAAGTGTTTCTTTATGATTGGGAATATTCGAGAAAAATGCCAGTTTTAATGGTTTTTATTAGGAAAGTTCTAGAAAGAAATCAAGTTGAAACTGGTCAATTTAAAATAGTTACGTGTGCAAAAGTTGGGCCCTAAAAGCCTGTAAGTTTTGTTTCTGCACGTCTTTTTTCATCATTCACCAAGACTGTAAAGGGTTCCAGATTTGACCTGTTTACAGTTTGGACTTTGTAAATGAATATGATTACCTCAGGGTAAACATAAAAGCAACAGGTAAAGGTGTGTTCAGGTACCATATGAAAAGATTAAGGAACGGGTGAACCTTACAAAGAGAATGATATAAGCTACAGCAATAAATACCTATAAAAGGGCATTCGCAGCTCAGGTGCTGTGGGATAGAGTAGCAAAACCAAGAATGTTATATGGTTTAGATGTTATGGCAAATAAAAATGAAGGGGATATTCAGTATATGGGGAAAGCACAGAATGAAATGGGGAAATGGATTCTGGAAGGATCACCGTGTACAGTAACAGAAGCTATCGTAGAGGAGTTAAAGATGGAATTGCACGATAGGTGACAAAATTATCAAAGCCAAGTTAAACTACTACAGATATTTACAATCAGCAAGCGACGAAAGGTGGTGTATAAAAATATATAATGAAACTGTTACAAAACAGACATATGGGCCAAAGACCCAGATATGTTAGCAGAAAGGTATAAATTGAAAAATTATGATGAGGTTGAAGATTGGAAAACGTATATAGGGATGGTAGTGACAGAAGGATGGAACAAAGACCGGGGGAAAAGGAATGAGAAAAAAGTACACTAAAGGTATACAAGGTTTTAGAGAAGCTGAAGAAAAATACATGTGGGATGGAAGGAAGGGGTCCAAACATTTGTTTCAGAGTAGGGCAGGATGTATCAATTTAGAAAAGAGAAGACAGAGCATTGGTTGGGATCTAGTGATGCATATAGAGAGATGAGAGAAAATGTGTTTAAGAAATGAGGATCATAACTGTGAGGGCTTAGAGGAAGTTGCGAGGTTAGGAGCCGAAGAGCGTGTGGCATGGATTTTTTGTTTGACAGGAGGTTTACCAGGAGGAAAAAAGGGGGTCAGAACTGTACGTGACCTTCTGGTAGGATGCTGAAAGAAAAGAAATGGAATACTAGAATTACAAGAAAACAGAGTTAACTAGGAAAGAAGATTTGGTAAAGCAAATCGGTGTGCCTTCAAAAGTTGTAAATGTCAAATGCCACAACTTTTGTCCTTTGGTACTTCACATTCCCTTAAGCTTATGGCTGGATGAAAATTTCAAAGGTCCAAATGACCTTGACCATTGTCTTTTCCTTTTAGAGGTCACATTTAAATTAAAGAATTTTGCAGTGTTACCAATTGAACTTTAACCTTTAAAATTACATTTTGACCTAAATTTGAACTTTGACCTTGACATGACCTTGACATTTGAGATGACGTTTGCCTTGCTATGATCGAACTCCTATACACACGGACCCACATCCACTATAGTATATAAGATAGTGAAGATTTAAAACTTTGATTAGGTCTCATTTGCATAATTTTCAAATTCATGACCTCTCGTTCTAAAAGGCAGGTCTTCATCTATAGAAGTATAATTGTGCAAAGTTTAGAGTTTCTATCTTTAATAGTCACCTAGAAAAAGGGCGGACAAATTGGGGGGGAAGAAAGAGAGAAAAAAAGAAAGAATTTGTGGGAAAAAAGCATGTTTGTGTTGGCACACAGTCATAACTAGAGTAACAGGTTTTGAGGAACGATAGGGAATGATGGTGGCCCTTATCAGGGTTCCCATGACTGTGTCCACAGGACATGCTGAATACCTGAGCCTCAGAGGCCGGAATAGGATTATTATCTTCTTCTTCTTCTTCTTCTTCTTCTTCTTCTTCTTCTTCTTCTTCTTCTTCTTCTTCTTCTTCTTCTTCTTCTTCTTCTTCACCACCACCAACACCACCACCACCACCATCATCATCATCATCATCATCATCATCATCATCATCATCATCATCATCATCATGCATTTTGTGCCACTGGTGTCCTTAGTTCATGCAATGCAGATCCATTCCCAATTAGGTATTATGTGAGTCAGGGTTTGTCGAGTTTTTTTTTCTGTTTTTGTTTTTGTTCTTTTTTTTTGTTTTTGGGGGGTTTTGTTCTGCTTTTGTTTTGTTTTTTGTGCGTGGGGAGTAGTTTTTTTTTTTTTTTTGTTTTTGTTTTTGTTTTGTTTTGTTTTTTGTTTTGTTCTTTTTGTTATTGTTTAATATTTCTTTTGTTTTTGTGTTTGTAATTAAAGGGGTCTCCGTGGGAAGGGGTCTACAACTGTGTCTTGGTCTGAACACCTATCTGCACTTAAAAGTTCTGTTCTTGTTACCGCCAATGGGCTGGCTTTAAGCCATTCTTTATGATTGCTGCCACTGCTGCTTGATGCAGTTGAATGCAAGCTAAATAATTACAATTGATACAATTTGTGTCGCAGAATCGTACAGGAAGGTGAATGTCTATCTTGTCGGCTCCAAAAATGTATATGTAATTCTTTGGCAAACTATATGTATGCACATATATATATATATATATATATATATATATATATATATATATATATATATATATATATATATATATATATATATATATATATAATACCTTAAACAAAAATCACTTCCTTGTAATGCAATAAAAAATAAACTTGAACGATTATATATTTCATTAGAGTGCACTCCGTTTCATTTGCATTGCGCTTGAATGTACCTTAGAGATTGAAAATGCACTTAAGGTGTAATACAATGTACACTTACGTAAAGCTACCATCTGGTGCCAAATCTTATCATCTGCCACCTGTCGATGCTGCCCCTGAAATATACAAATTTAACATAACAATGCCTGGCTGGTGCATTTCAGGGACATCGATAGCCAATAACATTATCACAACTTGTCCCAGTTTGGTATTTTGACTGCCCTTTTTCAACATTTAAATTATAATTATGCTCACGTGTTCCCAATAAAGCAAAATACCATCGTACATTTACATTAACACAACAAATAGTTTACCGTTTTGACATTTTCCTGAAACTATGTGTATGCTTTTGTGTGCGTGTGTGTGTGTGTGTGTGTGTGTGTGCGTGTGTGTGCGTGTGTGTGTGTGTGTGCGTGTGTGTGTGTGTCCTATAAGGCTTCTCTGCTTTGAGCTCCTGTAAGAAATTCTGTTTAAAATCAGAACTAAAAAATGCAAAATTTGTCATCACCAATATTTTATTTGGTAAAGCTTGTTGCGAAAACCGTTGGCATTCTGTATTTGACAGAAAGATTTCTTTGTCACCAAATTCTGCATCAAATCGGACAAAAATTGCAAAGCCTATCATCACAATTTTCCTGAATATATTTATTCAATCAACTAATATGTTTGTAGTTATGCATAAAAACTCATCACACATGGTATAAAATGTAAGACAGGAAATCCAAAAATATATTTTTCCATACATATACATAGCAAATATGCTGAGATGATAAAAATACAATATGTCCCAAACAAAATCCACGATTAAACTTATATGCGAAGTGAAGACAACGGGATCCTACCTCGGAATAAAATGTACTTTTGAGAAGCTGAATCAGAATTGCTTACACTGCTGACAATTAGTCGGCAGCTTGCTTACCCTACAAGGAAAGAGTCGGCTCGTGATGGTCTGACTCAGCAGACAAAACCCGGTAATAGTTAAGAGAAATACAGGCAAAGAAACCCAAGTGTTTTGGTTATCTGAATTGAACATGTACTAATTGAGCAAATATCTCCACTGCAACAAAAGCTTTAAAGAGTAAAATTATAAGAAAAAATGCAGTAGCTAAAAAAACGTGTGGGATAGCAGCACAAAAAATAACTTGTCCATTATTACGCAAACTTGTTTTCCCCTACATGCATGCATAAGGTCAACGGTGTGTCTTCCTTGTCAGATGATTTCAAACTAAAAAGCCTTTTACTTTGTGGTGTCCGGCCCGACAGGTGGCCCCACCAGTACAGCCCCACAAACGTCGAATTGTATAGGGTTTTCATAAAACTTTTAGAGATTTTAGGGGTTTTATATATTTATATGTCAAAGATCAAACTGCTTGGGAAAATGTCAAACTTTAATCTTCTGTGGGGGCTATCCAGATTATATGTAATTGATTAGACCTTCTCTGAGCTGTGTCCTGCAACATATTGAATGTTCGGGGCTTCATGTTCGTGCAAGCTTTGTGCCAGGGTAAATAGACGCTGCCACATCCCATATACCCCCCCCCCCCCAAAAAAAGAGCGCAAATGCAGGTCAGGATCACAGACGCATGAATACCTACCAAAAGCAAAGCACCAAAAAGTCTCATCGGTACAAAATGCTGCATATATAATGAGACAAAGACTACCATAGCTTGTCATGCGAACCATCCATCATTCCCCAGCCAGCGGAAAGTGCAGAAAATACCCTATCAATATCACTCATCTAGTTATAGGTTAAAGGTAACTTCCTCCCGATCGGCCTAAATACCGTAATTGCACCTTCACTGGGGAAAACTGTCATGAGGTTCCGTCCATGGTAACCATTGCCATAAGAGGAAGTACCTTGCTTAATGACCAACAAGCCTCACTAATTATTCATAACTTAATCCCACTGGGTTAACAATTGCCCTCACTGGCGTTCACCTGGCGACCTTGTGGTGTTGGCCACACTACTCAATCTAGCCGTACTTAATATCTAATAGGTTGATTAAAAGGCCAATTATCCCTATCAGGAACAGCCTGATGGGAACTACAGGAGGCTGCATATTCCATAATCATGGTTATATAAACTAACATCACTCCCCTCCTCTTTTGCTTAGTGGAGAGTAGGACAGCATGACAAATACTGTATGTATAAATTGAACAGCCCTTTACCAGCTTGAATCTAAAAAAATAAGAGCTCGCTATCAACTTTTGAATATATGGTAATGTAATGTATAAATGATGAATGAACAGTAGCTATTTTCAGCCAACTTTGGGCTTTTAGAAAATTTAGGCAAAAAGGCTGTGGCGACCTAAAAAAAGGCCAATTTATACGGGAGTTTCTTCTGTTTATTTGCTTTTTGTTGTGCTTTTTTTGGGGGGGGGGGGTTGTCCTTTTCTGCGGAAGTGTTTAAGGACCACAAAAAAATGCAAGTAAAACTAGAAATTTCGACTTTAAAGGGTACAAATATCGAGAAAAAAAAATCAAAATTTCGACTTTGAAAAGCAGAAATTTCGAGGAAACCCCCCCCCCCCCCAAATCCGAGAACAGAGTCGAAATTTTAAAAAAGAGTCGAGTTTTATTTTCTTTTTTGTGATCCTTATAGGCTTCCGTACTTTTCGGTTTGGCATTTAGAAAGGTTCAATTTAAACGAAGTACTTTGGCCAAAATTATACAAAAGTGAAGCATGGGCAATGAAGCTAATCAAAAAGGCCCATTATTACATAGATAAATTTTTAGTTTAGTTTTAATGTCTCAACATTTACATGACCATAGTGAACCATCACATCCACACCAACTGAGAAGTACATTTGATGATGATTCTGTAAACATTTTCGCTGACGCATACAAATGAACATTGCATTCAGTGCTACTTCCCTTCGTTTTCCTTATAGTAAGCAATGGTCAAATTGTTCACTTAACCCCCCCCCCCCCCACTGCCATTTTCCTTGCTGCGTCTGCTTTTATACACTACATTCATATGAATTTATAGGCATGGAGTTATTTATTAAATATCAAGGCTATTTGATCCTGCACTGTTTCCAGGTTCCACAAAGTTGAACAAGAGAAGGCAGATTACTCTTTAGCTATTGGCAATGATACATAACTTTAATCAATGTCGCAGTTCCAAACCTACCTTCATTGCATTAATCAATGGATAATTACATTAGCACTAAATGCTAGATATGTAATGAAACAAGACTACCACAGCTTTTCCTTGAGCCATAACTTGTCCCTCAACTGTGGTAAAAATGAAAACAACAGGCCCACAAAGCACAGTGACTATATCATTATGCCTGTGTGCCAACACGGACATTCTGTGTTTTCCAGGAATTCATCCATTCTTTTTTCTTTACCAGCAACTTGTCTGGCATTTCAGTTGGACACTATGGTATCTCGAAACTCCAAATGGGACATGATTATACTTCCCTACATAGAATCTTGCCTTTTCATTCAGAAGAGAAAACATTTTGAAAATAATGCAAATCAGGGTCATTTGAATCTTCACAACCCACATAAATAGGCCTGGTAGCTGGGTATATATTCTGGTGGCAAAAAGGTTCAGTTCATGGTGTGGCAAGCTTGCAAGGCAACAAACTGGTCTGGTCAGGTAGGTGGTCACAATCTGGTGGCTGAAAAGTGCAGTTCATGGTCGCTAGACAAGTTCTCTGCAAGTGGAGACATTAACTTACTGATCAGGCCAGAAATAACACAACTTATTGTCTAATAGTAGTTATTCATCACACACACACACACACACACACACACACACACACACACACACATATGCGCCCGTGCACACGCGCATGTGCACACTCACACGCATACACACACACGCACACACACACACGCACACGTACCTTTCTCCTTAATTATAAGGAGAGACCATGCCAGTCACAAGGAACATTACATAAATACAATTCTTGCTTTTACATTATGCAAGGAAGCGGTTCAAATTGTTGGGTTTTACTGTTTAGTGGAATTGAGTATTTGAGTAGACATTCTTGGGTGGAGTGAAGCTACATGTTATGAGTTTTGCAGTATCTATGCTCAACCTCAATCATAAATCTGTTTTCCAGAAGGTTCCCTCACTGATGAATTAGTATGTATAAAGGTTACGTGACTTGTGGACACTATTAATGCACAGTTGTATTTTTGGCATAATTAGAGAGGCATACACATATGGATGCAACTATTTCAGCCGAGTTAGCTAGATTTTTCCCCAAAGTTAGCATGACTGTACACTACAGCTTGTTTTCCAAATATTGCAAAATATTTTGTAGAAAACTATTTTTGGCTAATCTGAAGCCAGTACTTCTGTCTGCTGAATGACAGTGATTCCAGTAAACTCGACTGGTCGTCATTGGCCAATTATTGTGTACCATCCAGCATCAGTGCACATTAGAAGACTGTTTATACACAGAAACTCCAAACTAGGCATAAATATATTTCCAGAGAAATATCTTTTTTTTTCATGAAGATAATTTTTAAAATTATGCAAATTAGGACCATTTGTAACTTTTAACTTTGAACATCTGCCAAAACTGTTATAGCTAGAAATGTGATTCCAAGTGATACTAACATAATACTGACCATTCTGCATCTTATGGATACAGTATGAAAGTTGCTGCATTTTAATTTATGCTAATTATGACATTTCAAATTTTAAATCTTGAATACTTTCAAGATAGATAGAGAAATGATTCGGAGTTTTACACCTATTTTGACCACTATGCATTTAGTGAATACAAAATAAAAGTTGCTGCATTCCAATTTATGCTAATTAGGAGCAATTCAAAATTTAAATCTTGAATATCTTAAGAATTTCATAGATTGAGATTAATTTCCAAGTTTTACACATTATCAACCATCACACATTTAATGAATACAGAAGTTGTTGCATTTTAAGTAGTGCGAACTGGGAGCAATTCAAATTTTAAATCTTAAGCATCTTCAGAACTAGACAGGCAACAGGGGTGCAAATGCAGCAAGTACAACCACATCCAACCGGTTGTACCAGTTCCTTGTGTAGCCATGGAGACAGTGCAGCAAAGCAGTCTTATGCAGGTCAATTTAGTGCAAGTTCTTATACAGCCTGGCAAGCTTAACAGCCAACCAGTGTCCGCAGATTGCTTCTTCAAGTTTTCCTGATTTTAGTGACAGTGAAGCTGGCTAGATATGAACAGGTTTACTTGCCTTGTCATGTCGGTTATATTATGATCAAACTTTTTTTTATTGAATTTTTGACACCTTCATCTGTACTTTCACTGCACGGCTATTGACATTGCCTGTTGATGGCCTATTTGACTTCCTACACTGGAAATATTTTCTTGGCAGAAATCCCATTCAGTCCATAAACACCGAAAATTTTCCACTCCAACTCCCAATGCCACTGTATCTTGTGCTTGGTTTACCTCGTCTCGCCATCAAAATTGCATTTGCAATACAGATACAAAGGCCAATATTTGAAGAATTTTCAAAATATTATTTTGAAGGCGCACCAGATTTGCTCTCTAGCAAATCATCTTTTCTAGTGGATTATGTAGTTCCAATACCGTAATTGAATTAGAAAATGTAATTGCCATGGAGAGAAGAGATATTTGGTGTCATGGAATAATGTCAAGAAAAGAAAGAAAAGAAAAAAACCCTCTTTGCGTTTAGGTCTTTCCTGGTTGGAATGCCACCAGCCAGTTTCCTCAGCAGGGCTTGAAGCATACAATTGTAGATGGTTCATTATGTGGGTAATATAGGAGCAGTGCAGGTCCCCACAGCCAAACTGAGGAAAGTCCTCCCAGGATAAGCTGCGCTGCCATTTTCATACATAATCTTGCTGTACAGTTTCACTTTTAATTGACAATTTTAAATGGATTGATCTGGTCACTCACATCTACTTGGAGTGGGAGTGAAAGCCAACATGTGAATATTTTCATGTTCAGGGCTTGTTTGTTCCAGGAGCCTAGCAATAGCTGATGGCAGGAATTACTGGTTCTCTTTCCTGATTGGTCACACATGCAGCCTTAAGCAAATCAGCTGCTGCAGTCTCAGTAATTACTCACTGAGCTTTTTTTTTTTTTTTTTTTTTTTTAATTAATGGCTTTTATTGACAAGATTAGACAAAGTCTAATCCCTGTATTTGACAGCATATGATATGGCTGCCTCAAGTCCTGATTGGGAAACATGCAGCACAAAATACAAGAAAAAAGGGGGGGGGGGGGGGGAGGGGAAGGGTACAATCTAAAGAGAACACAAAAACAACACTCAGTTTCCAGATGCTTGCCTTTACTGATTCCATTGAATACATTTACATAAAATAATTTTTAAGATACATATTTTGGTTTTAACCACACATACTCACACCAATAAACTTGTTTGTCTCCTGTCCTTTGCGTAATCAACATCTGACAGCAGTTTAGCTGTGATAATCATGTCCATTCCCTGCTTCTCTTCAGATTTCTACCATAGGTCAAAGGTCAACAAGTTACAAGGCTGATCTTTTATAACATAATCTCGCATCATAATAATAATAAGCCAGCCAAAGTCGATCAGCAATTCTAATTATCACAACAAACAAGATCTTACTTTAAAGATATGTAATCCTAAAATAATTTACACATTATTTGGGGGCACTGGCTCACTGCGTACACAGTTGTTCATGAGATTTCATCAAATTTCATCAAATCTTACCATAGTTCATAACGAACCCTGGCCACTCACTACATCAGCACACAAGCCCAGAAATTAACCCTTTCCCCCTTAGGCCAGCCAAAAGTGGCTGGACACAAAATGTTGCCAGCTTCATTGCAGCATCAATGACAAACATTCTGAATAATAGTGGCAGACGTAATTCATGAAGAGAGCACGCGCTGCTTGAACAGCTCTCCTTGGCAGAGGACGGGCATTGGCTGCACATTAGCACCTGTGCCAAGGCTAACTGTTGACTCACCCACCAGGAAAGGGCTAAAGCTGGCATAAAGAGTTACTGATACACCAGTATTGTATCACTTTTGATCTCATCAAGAGTTACTGATACACCATTATCGTATCACTTTTGATCTCATTAAGAGTTACTGATACACCATTATTGTATCACTTTTGATCTAATTAAGAGTTACTGACACACCATTATTGTATCATTTGGGAGATGTTGCAAGCCCGCAAGAAATAAAACAGCACTTGGAGCACACAAGTGAAATATGGACATCGTGATCTATGTAAAAACTAAAGAATTATACAGAGGTACAATACATACAAAGAACCTACACACTGCATTATTAACACAGTAATTTCAATAAATTAAATTGTGATAGGCATTTATGATGCTTACAGGAAAAAAGGAGACGATCTCTGGTTACACTGAGATATGAAAGGCATTCTCACAGAAAGGGCACAAGGTGTCTATGGGGGTCCATAAAACAGGGAGCAGCTTCTCAGCCCAATAGACTGGTCCATCAAAAATATGAAAGTAATATTTTGACCGATGGAGAAGACTTTGAAAAATCTACATGTCATAGTTTGCTAGATGGACTGGTCAGTAGTTCATGAAAGATGCTTGCGCCATGCTGTCATCTATCAAAACAATATGGGACAAAATTCTCTCAGTTTTCATCTTGTTCCATAATTTAGGCACCAAATTAAGCCGTGTTGACAGCTACTTACCAATAGTCTACAATGAAATAATTCAACTTTTGTATTTGATCACTTTGCTGCAGCACTTCCATATAAAATCTACCAATTTCTGCATCTATCTTTTCTTTTAAACAGAGGAAGGGGTAAAAGATAGCAAAATGTTGCTTAATGGCATTTCATTTTACAAAATGACACAACTACAACTGAGAAATAAATATTAATATATGTGTCCCTTTGGGTACCATACAGAACAAAGCATGAAACTGAAGCTTTAAAGTTACTGGATGGCAATGAAAATTATATTTATCTGATGGTCAAAATTCATCTTAAGCCTGCTTCACAAAAAATTCAAATGTTATATATTTTAGTAATGAACTTGTACATCATTACTTGATTGCATAAACAGCATGTACCTGGGTTAATTTGGTATGACTAGCTCATTTTTCATTGCACCTTTCTATTTTTTCAAAATATGAAACCCATATATTATCTTTGGTGTAAATTTCTTAATTTTTTTAATGTATGGCAGATAGAGAGGACATTCATGTAAAGTACAATATAAGGCATTGGTTCTCATGTATGGGAAGCAAATACCAAGAGGACAGTGTAAAGAAACCTGAAAAATATTTCCTCCCCCTTTTGTACCATTGTTTTCAGCAACTGATAAAACTTATACTTCTGTAATTTCAACCATTTTCCTTCACTCGTAACCTACCTCTGAAAATGGCAGAATTTATTAACTTCAATAGTAAGCATTTGTGTCATAATTGTTATTTTCAATTTTTGTACTATTTAATTCAGGTCTGTATCTTCAGTATACATGTGTACAGCAGCTTACGAAACTTCTATAATGAATGGCAATATATTTGTAAAGGAAATAAAAAAAATTTGATGACTCACAATGACAGACATGAGAAATTGAGAGCAAACCTGAGTAAACACAGTCCTGTACTTTTGTGAATAAATTAACTTGTATAAGCTTCAAACTCAGTTCCATGTTCCACATGCCATATAGGTTGGCAGGGCTTTATGTCATGCACTGTCAGAAATACACAGAAAATTTTCATGAAAATTACATTGTGAAAGAGCTCAAAAAGAACTTTAAAAAAGCTACCTGAAAGGGAACACTACCTTGCAGGCACCTAATACTTTAGGCTCTTACATAAACCTGACTTTCCTTCAAGGCAATCCAATCTTTCCTCTTTCAGATACAGGCAGTTGGACACTGAAGTCATGGCAAAGACTGGCCCTGGGCACACAGTACGACTGCATTGCATCACATGGGCACATGGCAATACTCTTACTCTATGCCTTTGGTTTTCTGAAGTCACTGTACAAATGTACATGAAGTGGGACACATACAGAGTGCCTGGTTTCTGTTTTCCAACTGACAAAGTACTAATTAAAGTGGCACATGTACCTACTATTCATAACCACCCATACCCACAGACAAAAGTGGTCACAGATAACAGGTGTTCTTCAAATGCAAAAAAATTTACAAAGAAATAAGAGCCCAGTGTCTCAAAAGGACAGGTTTAAATCCAAATATGGTCTCTCATGAAAATTGGTCTTTATAGCAGGTACCAGTAAGTCATTTAAAGACAGTAATATTACAAAACATACAGTAGAGAAACTTTCTTACTCATGACAGAAAATTAAAGCTTATTTTGTAGAAGACTTTCCTTCCAAGCACATATACATGTACTGAATTCAGTCCATTAACAGATGACACATCACAGTTCATGCGTTAAAGACCTGTGCGATACGCCCAAAAATATTCATATTGAACTTAGCCATTTCCCACTCATATCAACAAACGCACCCTGACGGATTTGTCATCTGCCTCAATCTCTGTGCTTCAGTTTCTGGTCACCACAAAATGTGTTTACGTGAAGACTGCAAGAAAGATGTCTTATGATAGCATGCCCCAAGTCCAACAGCTCTCCTTGGCACTGTGCCAAGGAGAGCTGTTGACTCACTACTGTTCTAACCAAGAAAGGGTTCATTTTCTGTAGGGTATAAATATCACTTGTCTGGGTGTTGTCATGGATGGAGCTTGCATGTACCAACTTGCATAAACTGAATTCATATCCCTTTATCAACTAAACACACGAGTGTATTACATCACATATATGTATACACATGCACACAATTACACAACCTACCAACTGCAGCTCTCCAATCTACAATGTGCACCCTAGTGACACACCTACCAATTGAAAAATTTTTTGATTTACTGCCGAGAAAATCATTACAAACTTATATTAAAGACTCAGTTGCCTATTACGGGTGTCCCACACTAAACACAAGTTTCTGCACCTTCCCGGAGACCTCTTTGTGTGGCAGACAGGATTCTTCCCTCAAGACAAGGACTTCAGTTTTCAGTGATAGAAAGTCACCACAGCCTGTGTATAAGCATTGACGGAGTTATTAAGTACTAGACCACAGGTAAAGTTTAAAAAACAGTGTTAATGTACACTTTGGACCCAGCCAGCATTAAATAGAACAAGCAGACAGGCTACTCATAAACACATTCCACATTAAAATGCAAGTATTCAAAAGCTCTATCTTTATTGCATAAAAGAATAAATATCAAACATCAAAGACCCCTCTATTTCATGGTAGCTGTGTGCACGTTGTGAAAAAAAATACCACTGTATTTGTCCATTGCAAGACAGTTTATGTGCAGCTTTCCCCAGATTTGTGTGCATGTTGTACATAAAAAAATGAAAGGTGTAACTCAACGTGTACCAATATGAACAAAGACTAAGTGCAGTAAATGAGGAATAAAAACGTGACAGTAAGTCCAGATTTAGCTTCTAAAAGCAGCCTTTCCCAAAAGCGTAGTATAATTCTATGCATGCTTTGACCAGTCGCTCCTGTTCCACTGTACTTTATGTGTATAATATATGGACCACTATGTATATTACACTTATGTTACAATACAGAACGGTCTCTGATATACTGTATAGATCATATATAGATAGTACTGTACAAAGGGAAGACCATGGATGTCACAAGGTAATATATATGTACATAGTTCTCTTCAACGTTTTATGCATGGGTATTTGTCACCAACTATAAGCCAGAGATATACTATCCCTGTCTCTGGGGAAACACTCAAATACATGTGCTTCCCAAGCATCAAAATCAGATTAAAATCTCCAGGTCTTGTCAAAACATAGAAGACTATTCCAGCTTCAAACAGGACGATTTTATTACAAATATTACTTTCATTCTTCATGAGAAACCATGACACTGGGCCTGACAGCTTTTAAAGCATTCCACACTGCATGATATTAACCCTTTCCCCTTTGAATTAAGACTGAGTCGACAGCTTTCCTTGGCATGGGTTGGGCACTAAGTGCCCAACCCATGCCAAGGAAAGCTGCTGACCTGGGGCATGTGATCTTGATAAGTCTCATGTACATTTCTCAGTCAAATTGTTTTTCATAACTGTTGAAATTAGTTAAAAACACTGAAGCAGACGACATTTGACCACCAGCCAGTTTTGGCTGGTTTAAGGGGGAAAGGGTTAAAGGTTGGTGGTTTTTGCATTGCCTGACAAATCATACATAACTTGCCAGGCAAAGGCACGGAGCACCAGGCATGTTGGTATTTGAATGAAAGCTCTTTCCATGCGAAACATGTTTGTGTAATTATCATCTTAATCTTGCTAAATATACAGGTCATGTTCTTGGAACATGTTCATGGCTCCCAAATGTAATAGGCCACTTGTTCTATCAGAATGGGTCTTTCTTACTAAATCAAGCTTTTCTAACGTGTCAAATTCGAATAGAACAAATTTAGCTTTCAAATGATACTAAATTGATTCATGTATAAATATTCCAATTTTATATTGGCTTTAACACATTATTTTTTACAAAATGCTGGGGTCCAGACAGTTAAATCTCAAGTTCCGTACCCTCAAATGAGAGAAACAAGGCTCTAAAAAGGAGAGTGTCAAAAATCAAAATTGCCTCATAATCATCATGAAATGAGCTTCAAGGTACATTCAATGGATTATAAATTCCATACTATATCAGCTGAAAAATTAAACAAGTGTACATGTATATTAGAACTTGCAGAAGCCAATATTGACAATTCGAACCTCAATGAGATTTATGCTGAAAGTTACCATTGACAATTTGGATACATTCTGATGGACCACAAGGTATATCTCCCTGGGTGCTTTTCTCTCAGACTTGCATAGCTTCGTTTACACAAACAAAAGCCTCGGACTTTCTGTTTAAACACAGAACTGTATTTGATCAAAGTTTAAAAAAAGACCCACCCCCCCACCAAACTAGAACAGTCGTCACGGACAGCCTGGACACCCCCCTCGTCTGCTCTGCACACGCATGGGTCCTGTGACCTTGAAAATCAGGTCAAGGTCACCAAAATGTAATCAGGTCAAGAAATAGTGTCAAGGTATTATTGAGGTAAATTTGATGTAGCCTGTGAATCATGAGGTATTTTGTTCACAGATACCCCTACATTCAGATGGACAGTAGGACAAGGTGTAAACACTATATAGTGTGCCCCCAAAACTTTGGGGTGGGGTGGGGGGATACAAAAAATTTTAAAGCCCCGGTTTTCTGGATTAAAGACATGTTACATGACCACCTTGCAGCTAATTGACTTGGCTGTGGGTCCCATGACACTAATACCAACCACCCGCGGTCTCATCCTACTGTCCTCATTGTTTTGATCCAACAAAATTCAAAGTTCCTGAGGCTATAGCATGGAAAGATCGCTTCCATTTTGTGGCCAGTTTGAACAATGCATCAAGATACATCCAGCTATTTTACATTAAATATTGCATCTGTAATGTGCAGGTGATTGAATGGCATATACCACTACTGATCAATATCTACATGTGTATACTGGCATGAAGCATTTTTCATAAAATATGATATGTACCAAAACAACAAAATTTGCATTTTCTGATATGAATAGTGAAACTCATCCTCAAATTGATCAAATTAAATGTACATGTTCAACAAAATTTCTCACAATGGCATCAAGAAACACTGCAAAACAATGGAGATCTGGTCATGATCCCAGCATCCTCTACAGATATTACTGTATGTCAAAACTTGATATATTAAGTAAAAGTTTAATGCCGTATAGTTGCATTTATATAAGATATGTTTTTCTCGTGTCTATGGTATACCACACATTACACCACTGGCTCCCGTTTTGTATGTTTCATGAGTTGACACTTCTGCAGGTTACTACGTAAAAGAACTGGATATGTCACAATAATCTGAACATCACATTAAATCTACTGTAAGTACACTCAGGCCAAGAGGATAGTCACAAAATCAAGGTACATGTCCTAACAACACCTGTATCTGTAGCCACAAAATGGAAGTGAAATCAGCAATCAAAGCAAAAAATATGTTCCAAGTCTGAAAGAACATTTGAACTTACTCCGCTGATCAGAATTTTTTCCTACACTTGGGAATTTTCAGATGCAAATAAAAATTTATCATTTATTGTACATAAAACAGGTGCTGTCTCTGCTTCCACAGCTTGTGGTATTTATAAACAAAAAGCACATTTCACCTTGGTAATATCAACATATGATAATTCAATTTAAAGTGTACATGAAGTCTGATCTGAAGATTAATCATGTTTCATTGCCAGGTCATACTGACATTGATGCCAGTCAAACACTGCTCTTCCGGTAGCCACAGGGATCCGCATTTTACATCGTTTAGCCCATGTCACCATTATATATATATATATATATATATATATATATATATATATATATATATATATATATATATATAAGTGTGTCACATTGGCATACATGATATTGTTTTAAACCAAGCAGATATAATGGAACCCTGTGATCTCCATAATCAAATATATATTTGTCAACAAACAGGACCAAATACTGATGACTCCCACCTGGACATAGCTGTTTATCGTGTGTTGTGGCTTTGATAAATAGGTTCTACATGGGCATAATATTGTCACAAAGATTGGACCGTCACAAGCACACACTATAAAAACTGTACAAAATTTACACTGTACATATACAAGACATCATTTACAGGACTATTTCTTCTCTAACTAGCAACAATTTGTCCTTTTTCAACAAATAACTTTGTTTCTACGTTGCCGTTGTCCACTTTGTTCCGAGTCGGTAAAGCAAGGAGGTGCAGAATGGGCAATGTTCTCTATCTAATGGTGTTGTCATTTTTTTTTTTTTTTTTGTTTGATACCAACAAGGCTGTCTGAAGCTGAGTTTCATTTTGAATAGGTCTCCCCTAAGTGAACTGCAAGTATTAATTAAGTACTACATGACCAGAGATTCAATCTCTGCCCAGCTGAGATCTAGTGTGGACGTAGCACACACAACTTAGGCAAAGACCTACTTCAGTTTTGTATGTTGGCACCCACGGCTCGTTGAATCAACCACAAACACCAGCAGCATTGACACGTCAGTATGCAGCACCCTCTTGTGTCTTTATTCCAAATTAAAGTCAATTGTGAGGTGACACATTGTTGCAGGTCCCACAGATCTGTAACACTTCAGGCACTGGAGCCACCTACTGGTACACTAAGGAACCATTAGTCAGGGTTTTTTTTTTTTTTTATTCTTTGGTCATGAACAATAAATGCTCCTGTTGCCCTCAAACAGCAGTGGAAGTCACCATGTTGTGATGCCCCCTTGTGGCAGTTACACACTGTAACCTACAACATCCAGTTTGTTTCTCTCCAAATTAGGCCACCATTTTCACACACAGCTTCTTTTTCTCACCATGATCCTCAGCACTTTTCTCTCCCCAGGTTACAGCACATCGCATTCATGGTGCATAAATCCATCATCACTGCCAGTTATAAATGTTTGAACATCTGCCAGCCTCTTTCTGACGTGTCCACTGCCAGGTCCCCCCGCATGACCAAACTTCATGCTCCCCAGTAGAAAAATAAACTTGGATTTGAATAATATCACTGGTAGATCGTTTTTTTTTTTTCCTGTTTCCTACATTTGCAGATATCTGTTCTGCACCATCCACATTTCAGTAACAATCTTGGATATGCATCTCTCATGAGAACGCTCCCCTCCTTCACGCTCTACATTAATGGATTCTTCAAGTCAATATCAAGTAATTTATTTTCACAGTTTGTTTAACATCAAAGCAGTAGTTCAGCCTGGTGGGTTATAAGATAGGCCAGCAGCCTCCTTAAAATCATCACAAGATTTTAATGATCCTTTTGTTAAGTTTTCAAATAAGCGATCAAACTTTCTTTTGCACCAGTAGATATGCCAGATATTTTCCACTCTTCAGTGACTTCACTTGGGTTTCTTAAAATTATGCAGCAACTATTGAAATTCGTCATCCGAACTTAGTAAAGTTGTTTTTTCTGTAAACCGTCCCTTGTTGCCAGTTGTTGGCATTCTCTGCTGTTGATGAGGCACTGCTCCATTTCTTTGTTGATCCATCTGAATCTGGCGCTGAATTTCTCGTTCACGTTCACGTTCACGATCCCTATCTCGTTCCCTATCCAGTTCCTCCTGGGGGATCTTCTGCCCCTGCTGGGTGTACTGCTGATATTGAGGGTGGAAATTATGAATGGCATCCGCCATAATGTCTTTCGGGTTCATCGTCTCTTTCAGGTTGCTGGAGATACTTTGCAGGGACACAGTTCGTCCCTGAGTTACCGTGGTCTCTTGGGCATAAATATCATGAGGGAATGCGAAGCGCAGAGCTATGGCAGCAAACAGCATCTCGATGCAGATGATGAAGTTCTGGTAACCCGCCGCCACCGTGCCAACTCCCATCTTTTCCGTGCCATTGTCTGAGAATACTGGGCTGATGACACCAGCTTTCTCCAGGATAGCCAGTAACACACCTGCAAAATATTGGAAATTATGTACCACAAGTCTTATTTGTAGGTATTCAATACAGTGTACATCTTAAAATTTAATACTTCTCAGTTTCTTCAACAAAACAAAATGTCAAGAAACTCTGGTTAAGGTTCAGTGTGAATGCACAGATGAAGTGAAAGTAATCCATGATCAGGATAGTCAAATAGACTAAGTGGCCCGGTTGCATATGTTTATATTTGATTCAACTTGTGCATGTAACTCAATTCATTCAAGGTTACAGAACAAGAACTTCCCATAAAGTCATCAAACTAACAACTCACTCATTAAAAAAAAAAACCTTTCTTTTATTTTGCTATTTTTAATGACTCTTGCTGTGGATGGTGGTCCCTACATTTCCAGGCAGTCCATCGTTTGCCTCCAAGGCAGATCAAGTTCTGTATCATAAGAGATAGGTCTGTTTAGCAAGCAAATCCACCCCTTATGTGGGAGTGTTTTGAGGCTCAAATACATGTCTTATGCCACATACAGTGTGTGTACAAAGGCAGCTTTTCAATGACTTTGAGGCTCAAATACACGTCTTATGCCACATACAGTGTGTGTACAAAAGGAGCTTGTCATTGACTTTTTCTGATGTATGGCAATCATGTAAAGAAGTAAGTGCCAGTCATTATTTTGAGCAATGACACTGGATTGTATGGGGTGAATCCCTAGTCCCTCGAAGTCATAACATATAAGGCGAAACCCACTTATATGGGCACAGGGAAGTTGCACAATGGAATAAAGCACTTTATTCCATCATGTGCGCACAGACGTGCCGAGTACTTCTGCCCGTATAAGTAGGTTTCGCCACATATTCCATCATTAGAGATCTTGAGTTAGGTTAACCTGTTATGTAGTACATTTTGTTGGTTTTATACACAGACAGCTGTGGGTACAGTGGTACCTGTCTTGAGAGACCCCTCCAATGAGAGACCACATCTTTTTAAGACCACCCTCTCCACCAGTTTTGAGAGATCACATTTTCACCTGCCCTAGGGGTGGTCTCTCAAGACAGGGACCACTGTAGTTGGTTGTTTATGTTGTGACGGTCTTTGACAAGAAAACTTCTTGCACATACTGCTCCATGCCAATGATACATTCATCTTATTGCTGTATTCCGTTGTACCCTCAGCTGTCTTAATGTAGGATAACACATGTGGCTGACTGCTTGAGAAGACCTTGAGAGAAACACCACTGCCTTTCTTTTGATACTTTGTAACATCTGATACTGTATCAACCTTTGCCAGAGTTTGCATTGTGCTTGGTGGTTTGGATGTCTTGAACATGCTTTAGGCACAAATACATTAAAGTGCTTTTTTGAGAGTGTTCTCTGAAGCTTGCTTTCAACAGAGAGGAGATTTACCCTGGCTTTTTGTTTTGTTCTCTTTTTCTGATTTTTCTCTCCACTCACAAGCTTTTGTGACATTTGCTGTCTCACACACAAAACATGTGGGTATGAATTACAAGAACAAAACAAAACAAAAAAATACATCAACAGTTGATTCATTTTAATTCAGTTCACTTTGACTCATGTTGTAGATATGGCCAAGTTCTAAACTCCATTTCCTTAGCTGCCCTTCTTGCTGCCTATTCAATATTTAATACAAGTGCCCTTTTAGACACAAGTTACCCTGCCCTGCTGACAAGCTGCAGAGATGCTAGATATACCTCAAGACAACATATCGCTGATTTTTTGTGGTGCTTTTGAAAGACGTTAACAGACAGGAGCCAGGCACTACTTGCAAAGATGAGACAGCGTGGCATATCTGCAGGTGGCCTTGACAGGTTGACAGGACCCCACCCGGCCACCCCTTTCTTCAAGACATAACACATTCCATGATTTGAGATTGAGACATTAGATCAGTGTGTTGTTCTTTTGTGATTACTGTATCTGTCCTCCACTCATGGTGGATAGCTTTGCTCAATTGTTCGATTACGTTTCCTATTGGTTTATTTAAAAAAGGGGTGGGAACTACTTTCTGATGCATATCCAATCAGAATGTCACCAGAACGGGTAAGGTCCTCCTTGTACCTCTGTCAAATCAAACACTGTATGGGGAGGAAAGGAGTCCCCCATTATTCATCAATGAACGAAAATTTGATAACTACAATCCTAAATGCATCTAACTGTTAGTCCTTGTAAGTTTTTGGTTAAATTATGTTATAAAAATTGGAACTATATTTTGTTGACCTGTAAATCTAGAGCTCTGCACAGACGTGTGGCAGTAGCGCAGATCACGCACAGAAAAAAATCAAAAGAAAAATGGCAATTAGGAAGCTTGATAAGTTACTTGACCAACAGTGTGTTTTTGTGATTCTAATCATTTTCAGGCATGTGAGAAACAACATCTGGCATGGGTGAGCTGTGACAGATAATGTTTGTGGCACTAACTGGATTTTGCAGTTTTTGCTCAGTAGGCCTTGCAAAAAAACACAAAATCCAACAACTCGTACCACAAATGTTATCCACCATGGTTCACCAATGGCAGATTCTCTATTTCTGTTTCTGTGTTTGTGTTTGTGTCGAGACATTTGTCCTTTCTTCTATTTGGTGAATGTTATTTACCATGATAGCTCAAAAACTACAAACAAATTTTGCTGAAATTTGTCACAAAAGTACATGTAAGGCTAAGACAAACTAATTACATTTCTGGGTCACTGTAAACTATTTAGTAATGAACTGATATCAACTTTTCAGATACTCAGTTTTGTGATTGCCTGAACCTCAAAAGAGTTCATGCTGAAGTTCAAAACCTGGTACCTTACACATGCTGATGACATCCCTTCAAAACTTAAAAACAACACCTGTTTATTTTATGTACACTATACAAAATTCCCTTTGGTACCCTCATATCACTGATAATCTGTTTAACAAATATAGGCAAATATGGACTAGAGTTGAACTGGACACTGCATTTTAAGTGTGTACCAGATGCAGTGTGAACCAGATGCATCACATCAACCAAAAGGTCCCAAATCAGATAGTGATTCTGCCTTTCAGACTATATTTGTGGAAACCACATAGGAATAGAACACAGATGTTATTTATGCCCTAGCTGGCCTTGAAGTACTACGGATAAGATCTTTTTGTGTGCTGA
The DNA here is from genome assembly GCA_964020975.1 of Hermodice carunculata. Lineage (NCBI taxonomy): Eukaryota > Metazoa > Annelida > Polychaeta > Eunicida > Amphinomidae > Hermodice > Hermodice carunculata. The sequence goes on along the minus strand of OZ026613.1, from coordinate 93,411,009 downwards.
AATCATCATGTGCAGTGTGTGACCTACTTGCCCAAGAATGCATTTTCCTCATAATTTGAAATGTTTACATCCAATTTTCACAAAATTGAGTTCTCAGAATACCTTGTGGATTGGGACATTTTTTGCCTTTTCACACTTTATCTCTGAATATTGGTCAGTCGTTAAGGCCCCCCCCCCCCCCCAAAGTAAATTAATAAAAACAGTTTGATCAGTTTTATTTGTTTTGTAAACAAAAGCTACATAGTCCTCTAAGATCTTGTATCATAATAATGCACACATAGTAGTGTTGAGTTCCTAGTAGCATATAAATGTCCTGACCTAATTTTATCAATTGTTACCTACTTTAAGTAAAGCACGATTTTCCTCATAACTCTGAACACTTTCAAAGATATTTTGTACCATGATGTCTCAAAACTGCTTGGACAGATTTTGCTTTTACATTTTGGCCAAAACAGTCTTGCATGACTAATACGAACTGATTAAATTTTTGGGCCTTTGTGATCTAATTTTCAGTTACTGTGACCCAGTTACTAACTAACTCACATCGTGACTTTTGCCCTGTAACAGACTCCATTATCCATAGATTTGTCGAGTGTGATCAGGTAAAAATAATTTGGTTAAATTTTCAGGATGGGTGGAACAAGATTCACACAACTTCTACCATTACTTTATCTTCTGATGACATTATTTTCTGTTTATATAAGAGGAAAAAGTCATATGCATTGAATAATTGTATTTTACAAGCAAAGTATTTTATTCATGTTCAAGCTTGTAAGCAAAATGCAATATTATTCATAAATTTTCTACCCTACCTGAAACATAAAATTCAAGTTGAGCGGCAAGTATTATATAATGAATCTAAGCAAGTGTTATTCACCAAACACTGGGGTTGTATGGTGTCACCTTTATTTCCGTGATTGGACTTGTGTATGTGTGACATTGTATTAATGTGTATGTATATGGAGAACAAATAAAGATCAATTAAAAGAAGAAAAAAAATGTACTGACAATTCAGGTGAAAAGTATGAATCTGAAAATTCTACCCTTAAAAATAAATATAGTTGATGTACCTGTCATCGATATGTTCCTATTGTCGATAGGGTGGGCAAAAACACTGTTATTATTACTTGCTAATCTATCTTTATATGTGATGAACTGCTATATCAAGAATAGGAACATTGTTTTTGCAAGTTCATCACCAGAAAAAAGTGACATATCTTGCTCAGACCACCTGCGTTCGTCAAGAAAAGACAACTTTTCTTAGATTTTACCATGGAAGTACAGCTTAGAACTTGAAGTCTGTGATTTATAACAATAATTTTCCTATCTATGGTCACTGACGTATAGTGCTACATTTTCACAAACCGCACGGCTTAGGCTATCGATAACTGGTATATCGTGCATATATCCAAAGCATATGTATAGATAATGGCACAGCCTTACTTTCTAGTTACTGTACCATGATTTTTTTTTGCATTCTTTTTCAATACATGTACATGCATATTTGCTGTTGCCTCTTTTATGGACCCTCTGTGTCCCAAGTTAACATATTCTGTCAAAGTGTTAATAAATCACTTTGAATACCCATGGGCAGTCTCATACCTTGCCAAAAGGACAGGAAGATGACCGACTTGACTGTGAGGAACTTGAGAACGGGATCATATGAGCTGAGGAGATCCTTGGTGGCCGCATAGAAGAGGAACAAGGCATAGAGCGCCAGACTGACAGATATGTTGTACACAATGGTGATGTATAGGTAGCCTCCCGTCACACTGTCACAGGCAAAATCAACATGGTCAGTTATCAAAGAAACATAGGCACACATAGCATCTAGGCATTATCCTTTACTTTGGAAATTACATCAAAGGTCTGACAGGACATATTATATATATATGTATATGTGTCTGTCAGGTACATAAGTACAATCAGTACAATCTGCCAAGCAATTATTGGTAAATAATTCTGTATACATACATGCAAACATACAAACATACAAACATACACACATACATACATACACACACACACTGAAACACCAGTATGATTCACAATATCACATCTTTCCAAGGAATTCCATTATGTCCTTAACTTATGGTATGGCCTAATGTTTTTCGCTCTTGTTTCATGAACTAACATATACTGCCATGGGGATAAGCCTTGAAAGCAGAATGTTGACTTAATGACAGGAGATACAACAAAGACATTTTTAGGTACTTAGTACAACTTAAAACACTGTATAGTATAAGTGCAAATATTTGCAAAGTTTACACATGTATTGCTTGAAAAGCATGATACAAAAATGTCAACTGACTCAAATATCTGTGTTGGTGTACTCATTCTTGCTATATTCCTATTGTTGATTGGACTGTAAATATGTGTACATTATTGACTGCCATGCAATTCTGGTGTGTTACTGATTCTATCTTTTAATGCAGTGTTATTTGATGAAATGATATCCAACATTTGTTTCTAAGCCTTTGATTCATCCAGTTCAGTATAAATATGCAGCTTTTTAGCCAAGTAATTTGCAGATAAACAAGAGGGCTATGTGAATATGTGAACAGCCCGTCCTCAGCTGACCTAAACAAAATCAAAATTGCAACTTTATTTAGACCTGTGATGAGCTTTACCTGAGTGAATATATGACATTTAGAAATATTTCTAAGATTTGCCTAAAGAGAAGTTCATTAAAAATATAAATTTTACAGCAGCATGAGAAATTGATGAATATTTAAAAAGAACTTAAAAAGAACATAGTTACTTGGTGGAGAAAATCCATGATATTGAGCCTTAGAATGCCGTTTAACTTACATAGCAATCAACAGGAAAGGTGCATTAACCGATAAGTACCAAAATTGAAAAAAAAAAAAAAAAAAAACATTCAAAATTAGAAATCCTAAACAGGGGCACCTAGTGAACAACTTTGTTTGACAGTTTCACAAGGAACATATGCACCAAGTTTCAGCTTAATCTGAGTGACGTTTCTGGAGACAAAGTTGAAAGTAGCAAAAACACACAAAAATTTATAAAAAATTGACAAAAATTGCAGCACCACCTGGTGAACAATTAAGAATTAGGAGTCCCTAGGAGTTTTCTGTGTGATATCAAAGCAATTGGGTGAGCAGTTCCGTCAGAAAAGACTTTTCAAGATTTGCCCCCCAAAATAACCAAAAAATTCATTAATAACATCCAAAAATTCACCGGAGCACAACCATTTGAACAAACTTGGTAGAGACCCACCCAAGGCACATCCCTGCTAAGTATGACATGGATCTGGCCAATGATTTTTGAGAGGAAGTTGAAAATGTAAATTGTTGATAACTGACAGATGGACGGACAATGATGGATGGAGGACCATAAGATAAGCTCAGGTGACTGATAAGTCAGATGAGCTAAAAAAACCAGAACACTCAGTATCTTTACTTTATCATTGTCAAATTCTACAGCTTTATATAACAGGTGAAAAAGGCATTTTCTTGTGAACTATTGAGCATAATATTTTAGCAGCCATTTAAATATGTTTGTTTTTTTCCTTGCTTGATATTTCTGGTCCCCATATGGATAACAGGAACACTCATTTTGCAGGGTGGAGATAAAGCTATGTGACACAAGTAAAACACAGAGTCAGGATTTTTGTTTCTCCTACGTCTGAAGCTTATCCTGAATGGGTTATCCTACATGGGTGTGAAGGATAAGGTTTTAATTGTAATCTTTCATTTGATTTGTCACTAATTGGTTTCAAGTTGTTACCCCCCACCCCCCACCCCCCGTGAATAATTATTACTTTTGTATCTATGAGCCTCAATGGATCACTGGGTATCAGTTGCCCACAACCTCAGGCTAGCTCTCCTGTTTTCCATGTTCACATTTTCCTGATTTACCAGAAAGAGCCCCTGGTCAAGCGAGACCACCTGACATCTCCTGACCAACCAGATACCTGTGGATATGTCTGATCTCCCCTGAGTAGTGGTGCCATCTATGTTATTAAAATATCCAATTTATTAATTTCTTTACAGTTCAACTAATTCAAAACTAGACAAGCCTCAATACTCACGAGAAGTTGCCATCCTGGAAGAGTCCAAATGCCTGCAGGATCAAGGTACAAGCTGCCATGACAGGCTTCACAATGCAGAACTGTAGGGTGGCCTGCAAGGGTCAACAAAAACACATCTTCATGCTGGTCCCAATTTTCAAAGGCCATGTGCAATACAGTAGTCCCTGATTTGACAGGCCGTCCCGATGAAGAATCACCTACCATGTTAATACTCATCATCTTTGTCCTCAACCCCCCCCCCCCAAAAAAATCACTGAGTGTATCATACTTTTTTTATTAATTCATAAAAATGTCAATTAATGAAAGATGAGCTAAGTTAATAATTAGTTGCATAATTCCCTACTATTATAGATGTGTTATCCAGAAGAAAAAGTCAAAAATATATGTGACAGTATGAATTTTTAAAGAACAAATTTTTCTTGTGAGGGTAAGCCGTGTCTCTGAACAAAAACAACATTTTTGTCATCTTCTTTGATTGATTGATTGATTGATTGATTGATTGATTGATTGATTGATTGATTGATTGATTGATTGATTGATACTCAGTTTTTTGTTTTGCTACATTCATAGTGCCACATTTATATGACCAGATATTGGTTCCCTGTACTGCAATATTGATCTCGGGTTATGTGATCCAGATCTGTGCAAATACTGTTGAGACAAATGAATAGCACTCCCCAGCAAATGTACAGGTCTCTGTTCCCATCCTATCATTGCAAAGTTCTGCACTATCACTCAAAATGGATTAAGTACATTAAATTATGCACTTTAATATCGCAAAAAAAAGTTTGGGACATGTATTCTGCACTTTTGATGCCACTTCTGCAATAAACTAAGAAGCTCCCTCTGGATACCAGTGTCCCTAGTGCAAACTTGATACCCTGAAGCACATTCTATGTTCTTTGTGCTTAGATTTACACACTGAACGTGGCCACCAAAATGCAACTTGAGTTACAGTAGGGATACGTATGATCTGTGCATGGAGTATACAAAAACTGTTGTGGAAATAGCTGAAAATTGGGTCAAAATTCATATTGGCAAGATGGGTGTCACAGTTTGCCTCACTTACACAAGCTTTGTGCCTTGCTCCTTGTCATGGCAGCCATGACTAGGAAAAAAAGCTTTGCTGCTTGCTACCCGCTGACTGATGTGGAAAAAAAAACATTTTCAAAAATGACCGTAAGAGTGATACACAGAACGCCAAGCGATTAACCCCCCCCCCCCAAAAAAAAAGAAAAAAAGAAAAAACAAAACCAATCCTTTCGAGAATTAATTCAACATTTTTTTTAGACAGAAAACTGTATAGGCACATACGAAGAAATATTGTGCTTTCATGAATGACATTTTTGTCACTTGATATAGGTAGTGCACTATCTGATCTATCTGTGTCTAATTACCACAGAATGCCACTGGACACTGCATCACAGCAAACTCTGCAGGACACACACTGCATGACACCATAAGACATAGCACCAGGCACCACAAAGCACTCCAAAAATGTAACTACAGTCAAGTAATGTTAACATGGGTAATATTTGGAGGCCATTAGCCTATGACAGGAAAAGCAAGACAGCACCACCCACACTTGAGACTAGGAAAATGCCTAGATCACAATTTCACTGTCCAGGGTTTTGTCCAGGCACAGGCAGTGATAGGTGGTCCCACCCCCCACATATATTCTCTCTCTCTCTCTCTCTCTCTCTCTCTCTCTCTCTCTCTCTCTCTCTCTCTCTCTCTCTCTCTCTCTCTCTCTCTCTCTCCCTCCCTCCCTCCCTCCCTCCCTCCCTCCCTCTCTCTCTCTCTCTCTCTCTCTCTCTCTCTCTCTCTCAAACACACACACATCTTTAGTAAAAGCAAATATTACGAAGTATAAAACATACTTCTCAGAGCAGTCTATTTCTCCGAGTTTATAATGCCAACTAAATGAGTGTGAATTACATTAGTCATGTGCTCTACCAGCATAGACCTGTGGTCCAAAGGGGGGGGGGGGGGGGGGGGGGGAGAGGGGAAAAACAGCAGAGTATGAATTTTCATAGCCAATTCCACAGCATGTCACATTTTTCAACACTTTTATTTCTGTTCTTTTGCTTAACTTATTCTTTTGCTATATTTATATATTTTTACTGCCATATCGTTACAAGCCAAATAAATGGTTTCTTGCACTGTAATATTGCTCTGGGAATATGTGACGCAGCTTGCCTTAAAAAAAAGATTACTTTTTCTCACCTGTTTGCAGAATCGCAGGAAGCCGATGGTGTACTGGCGGCCAGCAAGACAACAGGTGCAGTGTAACCAGCTGGACCTACAACAATATATGACTGGTTAACCCTATCTAACCCACGTCCCCAAAACACCCACATATCAAAAACTGTCAACTTCATTGCTGTACTCCAATTTATCATCAAAGTGCAGCATTTTGACGGAGAATTGAGGTATAAACCCACCAGGACATCACGCCCCAGGTCAACAGCTTTCCTAGGCTTGGGTTTGGCACAAAGCCTTGAACCCATAATAAGGAAAGCTGTTGACTCAATCCACTTCTTTCCTGGAAAGATTAAAATATGGAGTTTTCCTCTCTTTAACAGGAGAAACGTCAAAGGCTCTTCCATATCTGACAGGTGCTGTTTCCAAGATTTGGTGCATGTAATAAGTTCCTGACTTATTGTTGTTCCAGCTCCATATCATGTTCATAATAAGAATTATATCAAATTCATGGTACACGTATCAATTACACAGACGGACTCAACAAAGCTACTGCACAAGGTAAAATGATACCAATAAAGGGTTCTGCATATTAAACAAAGGTTGACAACTCATACCTTTCTTGTTGGTATAAACATAGTAATAAAATGTAGATTGTTCTTACTTTGGGCCTTTGTGTTTATTGTATATACATTTTGCCCATATATACATGTGTGTGTTACATATCTGTATGTATGTGCATACATAGGTATTGTATACAAACACACAGTGGTCTCTGCCTTGTGAGACCAAAATTTAAATATCATTAGGACTGGCCAACAAAAAGAGGTTTCACTCGCCACACGCGCACATGCACAGATGCGTATGCACATCACAGATTCTAAGTATAAGTTCAGATAATTCTGTTCAGGGCCCTGGGGTCCAAAAGTTTTTCATTTTTGCAACTTTCCCTTACAAATGGAGCAGTATGTGCCATGACTTGAGGAGATATTACACAGGACAAGAAGCATCAAACTACAGTAACATGGATCAATAGATAGTAACAAATTAGTCAGCACAATGGACAAGCAAAGACAGGATAAGGATCAAACTTTTTTACATTTCTGCCAGAAATCTGGATTTCCTTTTTTTTTTTCAAATTTGTTGGCTATAAATTATGTAGTAACGGATGTATGTATGTATGTATGTATGTATGTATGTATGTATGTATGTATGTATGTATGTATGTATGTATGTATGTATGTATGTATGCATTTATGCCTGCACATACTTATGTATGTATGTACATTAGACATACGTATGTACTGTATATATGTATGTTTAAGCCAAGGTTCTACATTTTATGGAAATCCACTCATTTTCAACGAAACAAGTCAATAATTCAATCTTAAAAGGTGACTGTTTTAAGATTTTTTCCTCAATCCTTGGATGACAGAACATAAACAAAAATAAAAGTTGCAAAACACTGATTTTAATCTTTTCTGATAAACAAATTAGATGTTAGTTACAATATACAGCTTGCATGGTTTGAATCTGCCAACACAAACAAGATACAATTGTCACAGCTTGCAGAGCTTCTAGCAATGTCAGATTGCTGGGACTACCTCTCAGGGCACCTGCTATCCCAGCAACCAATTAGCCTGCTTATTCCCCAGTATGGCCGACGTCTCTGTGCCACTAGTACATATCTCCATATGTTGATAACCCCCACACAATTTAATCAACATGAACTGCAATATCCAGCCATCCTCCATTGCTCCTCTTAAACTACTGAAAATTCTAAGAAATCCAAAGATTCACAAAGAGGATGGTCCTTGAGAACATATGGTAAAACTGGCATAAAGCAGGACAGAGTGGGTGTCTTGATGTAGTTTAGCATGTGCCCTGCAGCCTAACTGTATATGACAGGCCAGCCATGTCGGCTACCTTTATCCCCTGATCCTCTGCTAATTATCATGGGCCTGTAGAACACAGTTCCTCCACAAATATATCACGCACCAAGCTTCCTCCAGAAATCGCTGGATTTGACAAACCACACCAGTGTCTTTCCTAAGATCAACCCTTTCTCCACTATAGGCAGTGTCACTTGCATAGGTGAAAATATCTCACAAACCCTTCTACAGATTTTGCTCATGTTTGGCACAAAGGTATCTCACAAGGTAGGGATGCACTGGTTAGACACATGGATCAGTTACTCAGTCTAATAGAGACATTTATCAATTATCATGCCAAAGCAGTTCCTCTTGCTGTCTTCAAAACTTCACAGAATAAGATTTTTCACCTTATGGGTTTTGGTATGCCAGGTATGTTATTAGAAAGAGGTTGTGATGCATCAGCAACTTTTGCTTCCTGTTTTGGTTCATGAGACCCTCCCCCCCCCCCACACACACACACCAAAAAATGGAAAAAATTGGTTCACTCTGCAAGTGTTTGTCACCTTCTTGCTGTGTCTGTATGCAACCACATCATGTATGTTGACATACTACAACCATAAAGGAAAAACTAGGCCCAGTCACCAGAGATATGTTTAATCAAACTATTTCTTCAGATGATGTACTCTTCCACTGAGGGGTTTGTTTCATCAAATTTTGCCAACAATAGCATTAACCCTTTCCCCCTTGCATTAAGTCTGTGTCAACAGCTTTCTTTGGCTTAGATGGGGTGCCAGGTGACCATCCCACCCAAAGGACAGCTGTTGGCCTAGGTCATGTCTTCTTCATAGGTCTCAACTACAATTCTCATTCAAATTATTTTTCATTACTGTCTAAATTAGTCAAACACACTGAAGCAGACGACATTTGACCAGCAGTTGGTTTTGGTCAGTTTAAGGGGGAATGGGTTAACATCACTTCACTTCAAACAAAATGCAAATTCCGACTGCAATTCAATTTTGAGTGAGTCTAGTACCAGCAGTGGTCATCCAGTCAGGTCTAACACCACTCAGAAATACAGTAAAAAGTCCAGTAAAACCTCTTTTGAGAAACTGCCCCTAGGGCAGGCACAAAGCAGTCACATAAGGCAGGTGGTTTCTCAATACAGATGCAATAACATGGGAAAGATGGCAACAGGGACATGCTAAACATGGTCTGAACAGGCCGGTGGTCTTTCTTGACAGTGGTCTCTCACCACAGGTTTCACTGTACTTCCTTTGAAAGACCACCCTTTGGGGAGCTCCTGAAGTGGTCACATAAAGCAGGTGGTCTCTCAAAGGAGGTATAAATTACAAGAAAAGTACTGCAGAGAGACTTCAACAAGAGGGCTGTGTGAACAGCCCGTGCCTCAGCTGATCTTGACATTCATCACACTTGCAGCTCTATGAACTTGGGAAAGGATCAAGGACACCATGTTCTCAGTAAGTCGGACCTTTATAGAAGAACACTTACACGTGCAACATCAAAGTTCAAGTAGTTCTCAAGTTATAATGAAGAGTAAAATTCATGTATGTTGCACTGTGACCCCACAAACGAGGTCAACGTCATTCATGTACTGTCTCAGCATGACCTTCATACAGAATAATTAACATGTGTAGCGGACTCAAAACAGATCTAAAGTTATCAAGTAAACAGTAAATTTTGTGTCAGTTGTCCTGTGAATTAGCATTAGAATGCCCATTGACTTACATATTAATCAATAGGAAAACTGCATCGAACGATAAGTACCCGAATTGAAAATCCTTAAAAATCAGGAACCCAAAGCAGTGCCACCTAGTAAACAACTGTTTGACCCTTCCACAACAACATATCCATCACATTTCAGCTTAATCTGAGGGACCGTACTGACAACAAGTGAAAAATAGCAAAACCATACAAAAAATTCCTTTAAAAATTGCAGCGCCAACTGGTGAACAAATTGGGAACTAGGTGTCCCCGGGAGTGTCTATGTACAATATCAAAGCAATTGGGTATGCAGTTTCGGAGAAGAAAATTTTTTAAGATTTGTCAAAAAAAAAAAAGAACAAAAAAATTCATAAAAAATCCAAAAATCACTGGAGCATGAACATTTGAACAAAATTGTGTAGAAACCCACCCAGGGTGCATTGCCACCAAGTTTGAAGTTAATCTGGATGACGGTTTTGGAGAAGAAGTCGAAAATGTGAATTAGCATTAAAATGCCCATTGACTTCCATAGTAATCAATAGGAAAGCTGCATTGACCGACAAGTACCCAAATTGAAAAAATAGTTAAAAATCAGGAATCCACAGCATTCCCACATAGTGAACAACTTTGTTTGACCCTTCTACAAAGAACATATCCACCATGTTTCAGCTTAATCTGAGTGACGGTTCTGAAGAAGAAGTCGAAAATAGCTATAACACACAAAAATTCAAAAAAAATTAGGAAAAAATTGCAGCGCCACCTGGTGAACAAATTAAGAACTAGGAGTCCCAGGGAGTGTTCCTGTGTGATATCAAAGCAATTGGGTGAGCGGTTTCGGAGAAGAAGATTTTTTAAGATTTACCCAAAAAAGAACCAAAAAATTCATTAAAAATCCAAAAATCACTGGACCATGACCATTTGAACAAACTTGGTAGAAACCCACCCAAGGCACATTTCCACCAAGTTTGAAGTGAATCTGGTTGACAGTTTTTGAGAAGTCGAAAATGTGAATTGTGGACGACGGACGGACGACGGACCCTCAAAAAACCTCAGCTGACTGACAAGTCAGCTGAGGTAAAAATGCAGTCACAAAAGGCAGGTGGTCTCCCGAAGGAGTGGTCTTTCAAAGGAGGGACCACTATACATACAATTGAATGGAAACTGCACCACCTACATAACCCTCACTTGCTGCAAGACCTGACTTTTTTGCTCTTAGTTTATGCATGGTTGTAAATATGATCTGAAAGGTCGCTGACATGGTCTCAAAGTGTTTGGCCATACTGTGGCATGACTTGTCCTAGAAATGGAACCATCTCAAACCCCCTGTAGTTTCTTCGTCAATCAATATTTAAAATTTCTCACGGAATAATTTTGTTAGCAGAAAGCTGCTCTTGGCTAGAGGTGTGTTAAGAGGATGGTGTAAATGTTAGTGTGGTATGTCATTACGAGCCATATGGGCACACTAGGGACCGACAAAGTGTGCGCCCCTAATTGTGCCTCACATAGCCCGCACAATTGCATTATTGATCTCAGACCCATGAGAACAATTTTTGTCCCATTCCAGCAAAAGTTATTTTCCTTCTGTGTAAAGCCATATCCAAGTCACAAGACCCACCCTTTGCCCTGGGCTCCTGGTATGCCTCTGCTGAGTGAACTTTCAATTTCAGTGGCTGTGGCCTTTATATGGTCCTTCTGATTGGAGGCCACTCCTTGTTTAGAAGGTCACTATATTCATGTGGAAAATGCAGCATTTCAATTACATAGTCCTTATCAAGAGTGACCTTTCTCTTGTACAGTCACTTTTAATCGTATATGGCATGGCTTGACAGTTACCCACAAGATGGGCAGTCATAAATTGTTAAATCCTCAAGAAAAGACAGAGGCCCACCGGCCTAATGCTCTGCTGATGACCATCACCAAAATATATTTCCTGAAATGCAAAGCCTCTATGAGTTGGGAGAAATTAGTCAAGGTCATCCATATTATGCAATACCAAACTTCCATATGGTACATTTGGTATCACATGCCCTATTCTTCATCAACACATTGAATACCTAAGGTCCAAGTTAGCTAGTACTGTCAGTAGCCGCTAAAGCGCCAGAGTCATTTCCCAGTGTACTTTGTAGCAGGCTAGGTCGTTTCAATATAGCAGCCATATTGTGCCATAGTTAAAGTACAGGGAAATGACATGGCAAAGTTGATCGTTATTTTCCAACGTACTACGGAAGTATTTACAAGCTACAATGACAGTCTACAATTGCAAAGTTCCTGACTGTAAGCCAAACACAAGAAAACTGGGTAAATTGGATAAATATCCCTGGATGCAAGGGGTAGCTTTCCACAGTTTTCTTCAAAAGAAACATAGAAACGACGGAAGTGGATGGATATGGTGAAAAGCCCAGAAGATTATGAATCACCAGGCAAATTTGACAGAATTTGTTCAAGACATTTTGTTGGGGGTAAAGGTCCAACACCAGAACACCCAGTGCCCACATAATCTCCGTATAACAACTGGATGATTGCAGAAAAACACCACACAACAAACCGATGGCAGAACCGTGTGAGACGGCTGAGTGACCTACCCAGCAACGGAGAAAGGCCAGTTGCCAAGTAGAAAGCGGGCGTGCAATCGCTGCGTTGCAGCGGTAGCTCACAGTACTAGCTAATTTGGACCAAAGCTATTTAGTGTCCTTTTCTGAAGAGCTTCAAGAGCTCAAAAATAGGCCAAGGTCACACAACATATTACAAAATTTGACCATTGGCTTAATGCATATTTGGTGTAACTTCTGCAATTCCATCTCAATTTATTAGCACGATAATAAATTTAATGTGTTTTGATACCTATGATATCAGTTCCAATAATTGTCACTGGTGATGCTACTGTGACTCCTTATAGCATAAAGTTTTGCCTGTATAATGTTCCTGTAATGGTATATGGATGTATGAATGCACATTGAGATGTAATGTACATCAGCAAAAAAAAACAAAACAAAACAAACAAAAAAACCTGCCCCCCCCCAAAAAAATATGAAATGTATTCCCTCCATGACCTTGAGAAATACATCAAGGTCATTAATATTATGCAATATCACAGTTCCATGTGTGACAAACATTTGCAGCATATAATGTTAGTCTTATTTTTGTTGAATTTTGTGTCCTTTTCTACAGTGCTTCATGACGTTGAAAACAGGTCAAGGTCACTTATAATTTTTGCAAAATTTGACTATTGACCTTACGCATAATGGGTGGAAATTCGGTAGTCTCATCTCAATTAATTATCACCAAAATGAATTTAATGTGTTTTTGATACCTAAGACAGCAGTTCCAATTAATATGACCAGTGGCGCCCCCATGATTTCACATAAAATTAGAATCTTGTCTGTGAGCTTTTCCTGTAATGGCACCGAGATATACAGCCACAAGTTCAGATGCAATGACCATCATAAAAAAATCTTTTATTGAAATGTATTCCCTCCATGATCTTAAGAAAGTAGGTCAAGGTCATCCAAATTATGCAGTACACTAGTCCCTCCTTTGAAAGACCACTCCTTTGGGAGACCACCTGCTTTGAGAGACCACAGTTGTCAGGTCTTTCCGTAGTACTTTTCATGTTATTCATACCTCCTTTGAGGGACCACCTGCTTTATGTGACCACCTTTTGGGTGGCACTAGGGGCGGTCTCTCAAAGGAGGGACTACTGTATCAACTTTCTGGATATGATATACATTTGTGGTATATTTGGTATCATTAGACTTATTCTTTCTCAAAATATTGAACTTATTGTCCTTTACCAAGTCGTTAATGACCTTGAAAACAGGTCAAGGTAACCCAATATTTCACAAAATTTGACAAATGATAGGTCTAATTTCAAAAGGATCCACTGAAAATCAAACAAATCAGAGCATTGTCATTTTTTTCCCCACTCTTTGCCCCTGTGCTACGTGATCCACTATGTAGTGCCAGCAATAATGTAAGGAATCTAGGTATTTATTCATACAACATGTCTAATAAATTCTGTTTGCACCAGGAATGTAATTTTTTATTTGGCACATTGCATCCACCATGGTTTCCCCAAAAATCCATCCATACCCAAACACATGCGATCCTATCTTCACTTTGAACAGCATAATTCACGATCTTTACAAAAGTATTCCCCCTGTATGTATGTATGTATGTATGTATGTATGTATGTATGTATGTATATGCTGCTTGATCCACGTACCATAAAATAGAATGGATAAACCACAGTGCTAATTTGATTACCGCATTATCCCTGTGGAGCACCCCTGCCCCTTTAAGCACCCCCTCCCCTTTATGACCAGGAAAATACCCATAATTACACATTACTTTACCAAAATTTTATTACAAAAAATATACCAAATTGAGATGCAGAAACAAGGCTGGTTCAATTATAATTTTCCATGCACCTGGGGCACTAAAAAGAGATAATATGGTAATCGTGGTCCCAAATGTTTCCATCAATGCACAATGTAGTCTTGGGTTTCCTCTGGTGTAGTCACATGCACAGGCACATTCAATACAAAAATGCTGTACTGGGAAATGTACTGGATTTGTATTGTATCATTTTCAGGTTTGCTACATTCATAGCCATTAATTTTTTCACAGAAACTTTAAATCTTCAATGTTAATTTTTTTTTTTTTTTTTTTTTTTTGATACTAGTAATCCTTTATTCTTTACTGTCGTTCAATCTAATAATTACAGTGACACACATGAAATTAAAATACGCAGAACTAGATGTAATTACCATTATGTTCCCCCACTTCAAATGCATTTACAATGCACTAAATGTAATATGATTAATGTCATTTGATAGGCAAAATCCAGCTGGGGGACCATATAACAATCACTGGGGGCCACCAGAATGGAAAACAACAAATGGGCCTGTGGCCACATTCAAAAAGACAGAGCATACCAGGAAGGGGCATACTCACTCTATAGGTTTTCCCCTGATTTCTGACATAATGGCACTCTCCCCTCCTAGGTATTCATAGCACAGGCTCAGGAAATTGTAGATTACAAAGGCTGTAAATAGATACAAAATCAATATAAGTCCTAATCTGCTACTGTCAGGCACACGAAGGGTGCCACTACGTGCTCAGTTACCCCATCATTTCATTTCTACATCACTAATTAGGTTGATGTTACATGCCAACACACGAACATTTCCATCAGGGATGTCTGTCTCCCAGCATAAACGGTTTTAATTTGAGACACACGTGTTACTTGTCGCTTTAATTTTTCTTTCTGTCAGATGAACATGGTATTTTCCATATCTGCACTTGTAAAATTTTGCTACTTTGATTCTCAGGATGATGTTAGTATAAGAATATGTACATGTAACACAGGATACATTCTGAATGTCCCTGATTGGACTCATTAATGTTTCACAGTCCCTCTACTGTATTTGTTTCCTGTCATCCTCTGTTACTTTACTTTACCGTCACAAATTGACTTTTGAAATAGTGAGGTATTTAACAGCTTAGGTCTGAAATATGATAAATATTCCAGCCTGAAGTCTTTCCCATACATACTAAACAAGAGTTGAAAGATAAATATTTGTAAAATGATCAAAGTGCAGACACAAAACATGGCTGACATGCTTCTGGTTTCAAACTGTTATACATTTTTTAAAACATCAAGTCAGACCTATTGTTGCAAGTCAAACAAGCCTGCTGTTTTTCATTTTGCATGTCTACGTAAAAGTGTTCATATGAAAAATGCATGTAAAAAAGAGAAATATACTGCGTAAGAAATAAAGTACTACGTCTATTGTTCCCAACATATACTGCTGAGCTCCTTATGAAGATGAATTTGTTTGCCTGTCTGGCATTGGTTTCAAAGAATGATATAATGGTTCTTGCTCAAAACATATATATATATATATATATATATACTCTATATGTATGCAAGATGCATACATGATGAGTCACATACAGCTGTTACATGACATATCGCTCAGTGTTACTTTCCTCAATTTCATCAATAAGTTACATTTACCACTGTGTTCATGTAATGCTGACAACTGAGATAAAATATTTACTTTTGCCTCACCATATACATTCTATACCATGAAAGTGGGTAAATTATTCCAAAGCTGTACAATAGACATAATGTACTGTACACTTTGCAATTTTTGTCAATTTTTGTGTGCATATTGCACCTCCAAAATGTATTGTATGTAAATTTATCAAATACAATTAGCATGCAAAAACTACATTTGGGCACAAATACATTCTTTGCCGGACTGAAAACTCAAGCTAGAAAGATACTGATGTACCTGGAACAATATTAGAATATGTAGGTCTGCCTGTATTCACCATCACAATAACTCTGCTGCATAGCCATCAAATTTCCCAAGCATTATTTACTGTGAAATGATTACACTCAATAATATAAATTCCATGAATTTCATTTTCCTGGATTGCTATCTTATGGGGGGGGGGGGGGGGGGGGGGGGGGAGGAGACACATAATTAAAATTCACAGCTTTTACTTGTCCAAGTAGTACTGGGGGGGGGGGGGATACGAAAAAATTATTACCTGAGCAATTTGTGTTTTTACATTATGTGAACGATAACACAAAGACACAGAGACTAGAATGTATGTTAGTTTATGTGAAGACTGGCAAAGGACTTGCGCCTTGAGTGGCTCTGCTCTGTCTTTCGGTATCACTTCTTCCCATTCATGAGGGACTGAGGCCCCTCTTGCTGCCCCATAGATTTTTAACCACTGACGGACATGTTCAATTAATGGCTTGGTGGAGACCTACATTTGCTGACACTAAATTTTATCAGCTACTTCTCTCTCTTCAGGCACCACCAATCAGAAATTATCTCGGCAGCATGGGCCACCAGTTTCTCATTCATAATATTTTTTTCTCTCTCTCTCCTTTGATAACCTCAACACAGTGAACTCTATCTCAGTCTTGCTTGCTCTGCTGATAAAATGTGTACATGGCTAATCAACCAAATCCTTTGGACATTTTTTTTTCTTGTGGAAGCATGTGTCTGTAGCATATTGTGTGTGTTTGTGATACAAAGCCCTTGCCTTCCTCATTCTCCCACTCAGAATAACACGGAGGCAAGGCTATAAGTCAGCATAGAGGCATTTGTTAATGACAGTATTCAGCCAGGTTTAATAATGACCTCTCTTGACACAGAACGAAACACTTATCGGTTGATTCTACCTACCTGTATTTCATAGAAGAGAAAGGGTTGACCCTTTCTCTTCCAAGCTGCCAATGGGAGCCCATGGGTCAAATTTTGTCTACCTTAATATTTTCTCTTTGTTTTCTTACTAATGGTTCAATGATATTGAATGTGAAATGTACACACATAATATGAAACACAGTACTCCCCTGAGCATGCTTAGTATGTGCTCGGCTCAAAGTACCTGAACTGAAGTTAGAGACAAAGAACCCAACCCACATATTCTGTGCCCAGGGAAGCTTTGTGGGTTCAATCTTTGTTAGTTATTATAAATAACAAATATATACCAGTTAAGTAATAATACAATCATGTTGTCTATAGATAAAATTGCAACATTATCCTGCCCTAAAAAAAGCCAACATAACTAATGCAGGATACAGTATCTGTTTAGCAACTGAGCACTGAGTTGCAACCACAGATCAACTCCCTGCAAAGACATGTAGTAACCATGAACATTGATGTTTCTTCTGGGACAGAACAAAACTCCCTAGCCTCCGATGAGTGGAGCCATGGATGGAACTGGTTAAGAATTTTGGCATATCATGTGTCTTTCATCAAAACATCAAAATGTGTTTTATCTTTCTACTAGTTATTATAAAGGCCATAAGATTACAAAAGGGGAACCGCACCAATTAATCCTGCTTATTTTTTCACTCCAACAAGATGTTGACAAAATACAAAATTTATCTTTGTATGGCAAACATATTTATTTTCTGGATGATCCAGTAGCTCAACAGGAGCTTATTACGGGGATCTCCAGCACATATACACACACACATGTACTATATATAATACAATACACACTGGACAGTACAGAAGTTCTACTTGCTGAAAAACTATATACCATTGTCAGGTGTGGATCCAGGATTTGTCAAGGGGGAGGAGCTGAACTTAGTAAGGCTGGTGGTCCGGGGGCTGCCCAGGGCCCCGGCGAGTCCAGGGCAGAGCCCTGGCCGGTGGTTCACCCCATAAGCTCCAGGGTTTAAATGCATTTAAGGGGGCATAAACTGCTTTTTTCTGTCAATAAAATACAGTGGCTTCCCTTTTATAAGGCACCCAAAATGCAGCCTAAAAGTGGCCTTATAAGAGGGGTGTCCCCTTCTAGAGGGGGAATATATATAATAAAATGTTACACTTTCTGCATAAGAATGGTGACTTTTCAAGAGGAGTGGCCTCTGGTGAGAGGGGCCTTATACAGGGGACCACTGCAAGAGGGCGCTGCAGTATTTGTTGTTGTTTTTGTGCCTTTTTTTTTATATCTTTTTCTTTTATATATTTTTTTTTTTAAGGGGCCAAGGGGGGAGCGCACCCTCCTGGCGCTACCCTTGTAAATCTGCGACTGATTGTAACTCGTGAATGAAATGTCTAGTCTCCATAATGTACAATTGAACAGCATTAAAGATTTCAGTGTTCGCTTCACCTGTGAGGTCACAACTACCAACTGGCATAATTTCAAAGAAAAGGTATTTTAAAATCAAAATACTGTAGTTCTAGAAATTTTTGTGTGTGGTTAATTTCGCGCAAACTTGTTTTTCCATAAATTAGAAAATATTTGGCTATTTTAACTTTTAATTCACACAGCATGGCTTGTCTATAAATAACCTTTCATTGTGTCAATTAATTTTGGCCCAACTTATTTTTGCACATCAAGCACTAGCACTAAAAGTGCGAAATCAAGTCGAGCACGAAAATTTCTAGAACTGCGGTAGTAATTTGGAAAAATCATATATTTAGCAGCAAGTTGTGCCAGAAAAAACTGTGACTCGTCTTCATTGATTATGCAGTGTACTTACCTTCATAGCAGTCTCTCACAGAATTGAAGTAAACATAGTAGTTATCATTACTGAAGAACATGAGACTGAGCCAGGAGTCGAATGAGTAGATGGGAACAATGAACATAATCCTGACAATCCATCGCTGCTCATTGGGACACGTATAATACCGCAGATGCAAATAGATCTACAAGCATACAAGGTGGGTCACCATCAGTACATGTATTGTGAAAATGTCAACCATCAATGTATATATACATGTTTTCTACGTGTTCCTTGAGACCATAACATGACTGTAACCAAATAGTCAGCTATACTCTTGGCTACCGTGACAGGAACAGACTTGATGAAAATACACAGTACTTGAATGAAATATTTCAATGCAAGTATTGCAGGACATTTGACTTTGTAGGATAAATTAATAAACATTGGGTGCACATTGGCCTATGATGTCCATAAGAGCATGTGTGACAATGTTCATTGCTTCAGAAGCAACACAACTGTAGCTCCAGAAGTATTTCACTGGGGTGAATATTTGAAATTGACCTTTTCCTATTCCAACTACCCAAAAGTGCCCCAATGTATATTGTCATATGTCTTAACATTTGTAGTTAATTTTTTTGTTACCAGAAAACATTTTTGTTGAGATTTGTATGTAAGATCATTTATGAGGGCAATGCCTGAGGTCAATAGCTTTCCTTGACATGGGTTGGGCATATTGCAGCCAACCCATATCAAGGACAGCTACTGACTCAGTCGTACTCTGACCAGGAGAGGACTAATTTAAGATCAAGATTTTGTTGTTTCTTGTTACATATAGACCAGCCCCATACCACGACATGAACGACCCATTTCCCCTATATGTTTAACCTTCCTTAACTTTTTTTACAGGACACAGATTTTGTAATATTTAAGCTTTAAATTAAAAATTAGAATTATCAGATGTCAGTTCGCATTACCAAAATTGTCAGCAAGAGAGGTGGCTTCAAATAGTGGGTACAAATAAGTGACTATAGTGGCTGTATTCTGTATATATACATGTCCATGTAGCCTGTAGCTCCCTTTAGCATAATATATTGCAACAAAAGTTCTCCTGGGAATCAAGCATGCATGTAGATGATGGCACAGGTGACGTCTCAGACAGCATTAGTTTCACAAATGTTGATCCTGCTGATCTCGCTGTTCCTAACAATCCCCTACTGTGATGCACTAGCAAACTGAGTCAACCATGTCTACTGTCAACATAAGACCAACCACACAATGGGCTTCTTGATAAAGAGTGTATTACAATAAAAGACAAATGGCATAATGGGCTTCTTAAATATTAGCACACAGTTTTATGGCTGGAAATTTAACTGCTTAAATGAAAACCAATAGCTGAAATCAAGTAAGTTTTATAAGCAATGGAACCAACACACAACAGGAACACAGTGGTTCCGTGGCCCTGCACACTACAGGTTCAAACCAGGGTTTCCAGTGGTACCGTGAATCAATAGCCCTGGCAAACACAGGGTTCCACAAGATCAATACATCTCCTGATAAGGATAAGAATCACTGATCATATTGACGCTAGGATACCCAGGGGTCCAGCAATTCTTTTATCACTCATACATGGACAAAGAATAATTCTCATTCCAAAACCTGACAACTGTATTTATCCCAAAGACTCTTCTACACAGGCAGACCCATGGAGCCTTTCATCACCCAGCCATAATGCATCAAAGATGTTTTAAAATCTGTTTGTGTAAATACATCATAGCAATTTTTATTGCATTGTTCAATGTCAGAAGATCCAGCCAGATCATTGTTCTAAGAATGATGCAAGTAACGGTCTGGACCATCCATTATTATTAACGGAGACAGAGATTGATGCGGTCCTCCTTCGCATTTCTATATGTTCAGGTTAAGTACAAATACAACTCTCAGTTTAAACTATTTCGAGATATATAAATCCTTCCTAGAAAATTCTGAACGTTTCTTTCATTTTTTTTTTATTTTACATTGGAAGAACAGACACATAAACATTGTATTCTTTATGCCCACACACAATGAAATTTTTAATCTTGTGATCCATTCTTACTCAAGCTACACTGTACAATGTTGACACTCTTGTGCAATCAACTCTTATTCAATTCAAAGCTACATTGTTAAAAGTACAAAGACTGATAAAAAAAATGTGCATATCTCTTGATGTAATTGTGTAATACACTGATATAGCATTGACAACTGGCTCAATCCAAGTATACAATCATACATGTAGTTCTGGAATCCACTGAAAGGAATCAAAGGGTTTCACAAGGACAATAAGTTCAATTAACATTCAGCAGGCATACCAAACTGATATTGATTATCACAATGAACTGTTCTTGTGCTGGTTTACAAGTTTTGTGCCAAACAAGGTGCTGACCATGACTGCCTTCCACATGTATGGATACATAAAGCCTTAATGAAGATGATACGCAGCAACACGTATGGCACGTCAGACTTTCAATAAGAATGAACAGCCAATATTATGCCACTCAAATTTATTATAATCCATGTGTTGAGTGTCATACTAACTACGTGTACTACTGATCACAACTTCTTGATATTCTATGGTCAGCAGTGGGTGGATACAATAGCTGAATGCGTTAAATGTAGTACAGTGAAAACTCATTATTATGACACCACCTGTTCCCTTAGCAATGTGTCAGATAACTGAATAGGTCAGATAAATGAATCAAACAACAAAGAAAATGAGCTTCTGCTATTCAAAACTTGTGTCATCAGGTCTTAATTACAGGGGTGGGGGTAGGAAGTTACCTTCATAATGCATTTATGGCTTATAAAATTTTCAGTGATAAGCAATATAATCTTTTTGTTTCTTGTACGTACAACATAAAAGTGTTTGGGGCTTTGTTTTGAAAACTGATCAGATGGTACTTTACCTGCATCCCCCCCCCCCCCCCAATTACAACAGGGGACACACAATGCGTCATGATTACACTGGTAAGCCCACCAGTGAGCCTAGAACCAATATTTAGTCCCGCAGGTGAGGAAATTAATCATCAAAGTTCCCATAATTTGCCTGTTTCTCCTTGCAGGGATTGTCCGGGAACAATCACTTGGGATGCTGTAACAGCAGGGTTAACTGGCATTCAGAAATTGGGCAGACACCCCCCCCCCCCCCCCCCGAGTCCTGCAGAGTAAGACATCACTCCCTCATACCACAATCTTCTCACTAGAATGGCATCCATTATTCACAGACACGTCCATTCATTACAGAAATCACACCCACTTTTTTCTCCTTTTTCACGTAAATCTAACAAAGCACAAAGATAACTTTACTGTGTGTCATCTGTTGACTTCAAACCCAATCTCAATGTCAGCAGCAGCTCATTTCTATCAAGTGCTTGCCACCATGTCCAGGATGTCTTTGGCACTACGTACGACAACATAATGACCCAACTGAGGTTCCAGGACCCCAATAATACACAAGGAAGTGAACTGAAATAGCGATAAATGACGACTGAGAACAGCGTGCTGTCATGTACACAGGGATCAAACCATGACTCAAGGATCAACATCTGTTTAAAAAATGCCAAATATGTATTTTTCATACTTTTACACTGAAGTTTGGAGTTAGGACTGGTGTTGTTAGGGTCATTTGTCTGGGATGTTTTGTCGAGCAGAATAGGGATGTGAGAGGTACATATAAAATCCCACGTCAGTGTCCAATAAACAGTTTTAAAATTCAATAAGTGTAGGCAGCTGTTGTGTTTGATGAAGACCTACGTATTCTAATTCCAGTAAGTGAATACAATGTTGTTGACTATACAGATCCAGTGAATACAGGTAGCATGCAAGCAACCAGCGCTGACAGCCCAGCTGCCATTATGACAGCAACTCACATGAGTCTGACTTGTACCTCGGCAGTCATGAACACTACTAACTGTGACTTAACTCATTCCATACCAGTCCCTGATATTTATGTGTATTTACCTAGATTTAAGACGGCAATTGCATATTTAAATTCTTCACGAAAAGAGCTTTCGTTTAAGTACCAACGTGCCTATAGTCTTAAGTCAGTGGTTCTGGCACTGCCTGGCAAGTCATGCTGCAGCTGCCGCAATGACTTGCCAGGCAGTGCCAGAACCACTGACCATGGCCTGTGACCATACTATGGAATGAGTTAATTTGCTCCCAAGAAGGTTGCATGGCTTGTCACCAATGCCCAATAATGTTGACCAATCAAAATCTATTCTATAAATACATGTAGGTGCCCAAAGTGAGGCTGGACACACCAGCCAATGCAACTTTCAAAATTTATAAGCAAGTAGGAACTTTCAACCAATGAAACTTGTCTTGGTCAGGAGCAAAGAAACACATTCAAGCTCATGAAATTCATGACCGGTACCATGGATAACTATTGTTTTTAGGATCAAGGAAGATTGTCTAACAGAGGCCCCTTGTTGGTTGAAGAGCACTTCAAACACACAGTAATAATGATCAAATGGAAAGCTTATTGTTTCCCGGCATGAAGAGAGGCCTACGCTACTGAATTACTTCATAAAGGGTCCTAGACACCTGTACCAGTATGTAGATAAGAACACTTGACTTCTTGCACGTGTACAGATAATCCCTCTTGGCTCACAGTGGAGAATTTTCTCACAATACTAGGGTAACTTTTACTGAAATTTGACTTCCAGCCTCCAAGTGTTAAAAGCTGGCTTTAGAAATGAATGTTGAAGGAGTGTGTGACATCTGCATCACAAGCTTAGCTTTCAGATTTACACAGGTATTAAATGAACACTTATTGCACCTGTTGTATGGTTGACCACTTTGAAGAAATATTTACACATAATTCATACTATATCACATGATGCCAGAATATTGGATATTAGCATCAGATGGAAAATTCCATACTGGTCCATCCTTAAACTATTCTGAGGTGGTCCCATCACTTCTGAGTGACTATATGGGCCACTCAACATGCCCCACAATTGACTGCTCCTATTATGAAATTAAAGTTCATTTTAAGGCTGTCGAATGGATGAAAATGCCAAACCTGAACCAGATAACTGCAAAACAAGTCCATGTTTACTTTCCCGTAAGTTGGCTATTCTGATTTGCTGCAGCCTCCCTCCCTGTCATCCCCAGTGGGGCCCCTACAGGTCTACATCCAATTTAGATTTAGCTGACAGGAATAGGAGCTAAAAAAACATTCATTATCATGGATTTTCAAAAATGAAGCACTTACGGGCCTGTCTCTAACAATACTCATCCCCACTGCACCATAGTTTAATATGGCAACGAGACCTAGTACTCTATTCCTGCTGCATAGCTAAACCTAACTCTGTAGCAGTACGTTAATTAAACATACCTTCAACACAATGTGTGACTGAAGGGTCCACCAAGAAAAAATGCTGCCATTTGCTCAAATTAGGTCACGGAGACACCAAAATCTAATCAGTTCATTTTGGCATGCTAGACGAGCATACAGCCACATTTGAGCAAAATACATTGAAGCATTCTGTGCTAATGAGCCCTAACGAGCATGTAATTAGGTTGCCAGTTGCTCAAATTAGGTCATGGTGACACCAAAATCTAATCAGTCCATCTTGCCAGGTAAGGCAAACATGTTGCCAAATTTGAGCAAAATACATGGAGGCAGTCTGTAGATATCATGGCAACACGAATGTGCAAATCTGGACAGATGGAAGGACAACCCGAAAACAGAAAGGGTCCCCCCATGGGGCAGACCCTTCAAAATTTGGAAGATTCAGTAAACAGGATCATTACTTCAATATTGCTATAAAATAACTATCCTTTGGTTTTACTTGAGGCAGGGTGGTTATTTTATATCAGAGGTAAAATACCCTAAACCAATGGTAACAGAAATTAACTTTAAGAATCAGCACTACCAAATGTCACAATATATTTATTATTATAATCCTCCTTGCTAAACATGCATGAACACTTCTGTCAGACAGAAGACTTGCTTCCAGCACTGTCAATGTTTGTTTCAATGGCTAATCAATAGGTAGCAGCACTGTTCCTGATAGATTATGACAGCCTGACACAGCACTATTACTTGTGCTTATTGTGAGATGAGGACTAATAGATGGGTCCCCTGAAAAGCTATGGTTGTCTTATGTTTTAATGGTACACATTCAGCATTCTGTACTGATGAAACTTTTTTTTATTTTTATTTATTTTTTTGTTGTTGATGTATCCATATTAGTGATCCTGGCCATAGTTTGAAATCTTTTCAGCTTAGAGAGGCTGCAGCAACTCCTGATTATCACATCTCAAAAGTGCTAAAAACATGAAGCCCTGAAAATTTAACATGTTACAGTGCAAAGACAGTTGAACAGATTGACATCCAATTTGGACAGATGGCAGCACTGTTCCTGACAGATTATGACAGCATAGCAACCAATCAGTTACCCCATAACTACATTAATAATATTGTGGTATATTCTAGGTATATGTTATTAAACCCTGACTCCACATTTCATCCTAAACACACACTGGTCTGATTATGTTGTAGGGAGTGTGTACCTTGGTTAAACCTACTGACCAGTAATGGACTTATTATACCACAATATCTTCTGCACAGCTCTCTGTTATTTCTGGCAGGTTTAAAGTTCATGGTCCTCACTTCTGATATACATGCTTTTAAACCTTAATGTCACTTTGCAATTTGTGTTCACCATTACCTACTGCTGTAAAAATTGACATTTGATATCCAGCAACCTGCTGAACTAACACAGTGCAATGGGAATAGTCTGTTGAAAAGGCCCAAGTTCTCAGCTCCATCACTGGGTAAATAGACATTTACCTCATGGACGGAGACTTGTTTCTCCAGATCACATGGCCCATGACATAAATATGATATTTCATGAACAGATGTCTTTACCGACATGTTATTCATACAGAAATAAATTTTTGTGCCACAACAAGTAGATTGGATGGTGAGCTCATTCATTTATTGTTTTGCTATATATACGTTTTATTGGGAAGATAGGTTAACAGTGAATTGACGGCACAAAAATACAATGTATATGGCAAGAGCAAATACGGCTAGGCAAGGCCGAATGAAACATCGATTCAATTTATATGGCAAGCCTCATTTTTAAGACCAACTGATATTGCCTGTTTTTCTCTTTTTTTCTCTTTGTTTTTTTTTTTTTTTGTTTTCTTTTAACTTTCCCATAAAAAATGGAAAACTGTGCCATATGTCTGTACACCCAATGCAGTATGATTCACTGTGTGTAATATACATGATAAAAGAATATTTTTTCCTCCTGGTTGGAATGTGACAGCTGATTGGACATATGTTCATCTGTGATTACACTAAGGAGACCAGGGCAACTACGTGTACATCAGTACCTGCAGTATGGGACCACTGCTTACATGTACATCAGTACCTGCAGTATGGGACCACTGCTTACATGTACATCAGTACCTGCAGTATGGGACCACTGCTTACATGTACATCAGTACCTGCAGTATAGGACCACTGCTTACATGTACATCAGTACCTGCAGTATAGGACCACTGCTTACATGTACATCAGTACCTGCAGTATAGGACCACTGCTTACATGTACATCAGTACCTGCAGTATAGGACCACTAGCATCACATACTGCATGCACTAATGTATATATGTAATCAGTACCTGCTGCAAACACACCTGTCAATTTCTTTCAAGTTACCTGCAGTGGAAGACAACTATCAGCTGTATGTTGCCACTTTTCCCCCTCTGGAAACTGGTAAAATATCAGTACATGTACCTGCTGTATATGGCCACTATGTCCTGCTCTCAACATGCTCACAGCCACAAGTTGATTTCTTTAAACCAGACTGCAGTGACATACAGTCATCTGCCAGATGTGGCCATTTGTTCCTGGTAGAATGCAGTGACAGATCTAGGTATTTAAAATCTGTAGCCAAATTGGGAAAGAAAACAGTAATCACTGCAGAATTTGACCTTACTCTTACACAATTTATGTTTAAAAAATAAGTTATCCACTAAAAAAATTCTTTAGCCAAATGAATGAAACATTAGCATTTGACAAATTGGCTAATGGCACTTGGGGTCCCTCAGAACAGTTGGTTACTGAACTTATACACCAAAGATTTAGCTCAACTTGTCTTCACACACATGCAATATGTATGTATCAAGATTATTTTCTTCATTTGGCATCTACGCTGTTCCCTCATATATCACAATCCTCATTACAAGGCTGTTTTTGCTATAACATGGTCAGGCTCTTGGCTCCCAGTGAAGTACCTCTCCTACAGCCTTTGTTGACAGAGTCTGCTCTGTGGACCCCATCATTAGCATAGAGGAACTCTACATTTATAAGTGTTTATATGAGCCATACCTTTTTCTTTCCACACAGTTTTCTATGCCTTAATTATTAAAAGTAATAAATAAAAAGACCAAGCAAATTAATAAAAATCATTATTGAAAGGCGATTGAAACTGTCATAAATGGCAGTTTATAAAGTCAGACAGCTTCTCATGGCAATTAAAAATCATATGATCAGCACCTGGAACATTGAAGCACACACATCTGCCTGTCTCCCGCACTTGACAGCAGTCTCCTACTTTGAAGCACACACATCTGCCATCTCACCCATTTGATAGCAGTCTCCTACTTTGAAGCACACCTGTCTTGTCTTCCCCATGTCACAGCAGTCTCCTACTTTGAAGCACACTGGTCTTATTGCCCTATCTGGCACTAGTCTCCTACTTTGAAACACACCTGCCTTGCCTACCCCATTTGGTAGCAGTCTCCTACTTTGAAGCACACCTGTCTTAGTCTCACCAATTTGGCAGTAGTCTCCTACTTTAAAACACACCTGTCTTGCCTACCCCATTTGGTAGCAGTCTCCTACTTTGAAGCACACCTGTCTTAGTCTCACCAATTTGGCAGTAGTCTCCTACTTTAAAACACACCTGTCTTGCCGACCCCATTTGGTAGCAGTCTCCTACATTGAAACACACCTGTCTTAGTCTCCCCTATCTGGCAGCAGTCTCTTACTTTTCTCTCTGACTTCAATAAATTGCTTTATCTTGGACAAGCTCATCCATGAAAATCCATTTACTTCTTGATTCCTTGTTACATATCAAATATTCCCCATCAAGGCTAATAATTTCCCCGTTTCTCCTCTAAGGACATTCATAGTAATGTTGGAAATCAGTCTCCATCCTGACCGGGAGAGGTACAGGAAAGGCTGTTCTCTCAGGGTAATAATCATGGAAATTGTAAATGAAAATATGGCCCTAAATTAACTGTTTGGTACCACATTGACATTAACTCTGTTGACTACACAGTGCAGTTGACATGAAAACTAAAAAACATTATAGATTTGTTTATATATCTGCTGGGTCACTGAACATGCTTTTAAAGACACTGGAACTGCCCCATACCACCACCACAGTAGTACATCTACCTGCAATTTACAAGCAGGCCATGATGAACAGCTTGGCTTTTGACACTCAAGCCCATATTCTGTGCTATTTTAGCTGCAATAAAACACCACCTGCTGTATGTAACTATTTTGCCTGGCAAAAGGGGTGGTGTTAAAAAGCAGGTACAGTGAAACTCATTATAACGACACTCAGTTATCTGACATATTCACTTAGTGACACCTTTTAAGGGACAAAAAGTAAATTTTCTATGTTATATGATTCATTTATCTGACATATTAATTTTTCGAACACATTTTCAGGGAAGAAATGGTGTCATTATAATGAGTTTTCACTGTATTACTGTTTTTGAATAGAAAATAATATTTGTTAGTAACATGTTACTCACTGAAAATTAATATCTTACCAAGAATATATAATACAGGTTAAAGATGATATACAGTGGTACCTGCTATTTAAGACCACCCTTAAAGCCAGACAAAAGTGGTCACATATGGCAGGTGGTCTTTCACTGCAGGTAAGCTTACAAAGAAATTGAAGGCCATTGTCTTGAAATGGCGGTCTTAAAAACTAGTACGGTCTTTCACGAGAGGTGGTCTTTAGAGCAGGTACCACTGTATCTGTACAGATATGTGTGTACTGTACACATGTACGTTCACATTTTTCTGTGTACTAGCTTCACCTATAAAAAAAATGGCAGCCTACATACATCTGTATACATGAATCAGAAGGAATGTGATATTTATACACACCAAGTGGAAAGAAAATGATTGATTTCCAAGTATACTGGATATTAAGCCTTGTGAGCTGATATTAGGATGGAAAATTCTGAAATTCAAAGATCCCTGTAAGACAGAAGCCCTGAACTGAACAGATGATTGCAATTATTTCACAACAGTGTCTGTTCTGTGACATGGTGTGCAAATAAGTCTGGCAGCCACAGCTGAGTATTGCTCAATAATGCAAGGTGAAAGAATCCAGTCATGCGAACCAGAGAAAAAGTGAAACAACTGCCTCGTCTAGTCTGCAAAATATGGTGAAACCTGTCTTTATAGACCACAGTTTTACAATCATTTTTATTTCAGGCTACCACGGTTTCATAACATGGAAAAGATAACCAACAGATAAATATGATCCATCATGTGTACACCATACTTTAGTTGAGTATACCTGTTAGGCCTTGTGGTTTGCTGAAGCACTGGGTAACTAATGCTGACTCAGTACAAATACTACATGACATGTTGATATGGCACTCACACATAACTACCTCCACTGAACCATTCTTTTTTGAGAATGGGGATTTGGTCCAGTTGATATAAGCGTTTCCCATTTCAGCTAGGTGACTGGTGCCAAAGGTTGCAAGTTCAAGTCTCGCTCGTTCTGAATATAAAATTACAGAGAGTGAAAATTTTATTGCATATTCACGCATAAAATAACATGTACATGTACATATATGTGTGCAAACACAGTTTTCAATACTGGTTGTCTTGTGAGACTGGTTTTCCTGTTCAGACTACATGTATTTGCTACAACACTACTTGCACTGCCTGTTCCCTGTCTTTATACCCATATACATGTATAGATTTCTTTGGCTGCAGCTTCATGTGCCCATACTTTAGTACAGTAAACATGTTAGCCCTTGTGGTTTGCTCTAGCTGGGGAACTAAATCATAGTTATAAACACTGTAGGCAACTTAGCATTCAAAAGATCTCTGGCATAATTAACTGGTAGCAAAATTTTCATTTTGACCAGAGCAGACCTTTTCAAGTTAAACTGCCAAAGAGAAGCTTTGTGATTGAGTGAAATAGAGGGTCACAGACTGTACATGTATATCAAGGCTGTGCACTTATAGCTAGAGTTTTTGACCCAAACAATCCACATCTTATTCCTGATAATCATACACGTACAGCAATTCCCGCACCCAGCAAAGCAAGAGAAATATGCATCACAGACTGAGCACATGTTAGTCACAGAATTGACAAAAGTTGAGCAATCATATTTCTGACCTTAATATTTCCAAAATTATACAAGATCAGTTAAGTTGTATGTACATGTCATATTAATTATGCATCCATAGATACTTTTCTTATGTCATGCAACTATTACACAAATTCAATTGGACCTGTCTATAATCCAATAAGACTGCCCTTAAATGTGTATTCATGCATGTAATGAGGTATATAACAGTGTATAACATTCAATAGCGACACATTGTGTGATGATGTACAGACAAGGCACTGCATTCTTTAACTCTTTCACTGCCAACTGTGCCTCAAGTCAAAGTACAGCCAAACCTTATTATAACGACACTCAGATATCCAACATATTCAATATGATAACACAAATTTTCCTGGGAAAAGGTTTATTTTCCTTGTTATTGAACTCATTTGTCTGACATATTCAGTTATCTGACACATTTCTTAGGAAACAGATGGTGTCATAATAATGAGTTTTCACTGTAATTAAGATAAACTTTTCTGAATTATTAAATGAATGCTATGTTAATATTCTTTGTAAAAAGACTTTTCATTTAAGTACCAGCATACACATAGTTCCCACAGAACATAATGGTCCACATCAACAACTTTCCTTAACTCTTTGCGTGCCAATCATGCCTAAAGTCAATCTATTTACGTCATAAAAGTCTGAATTATCATTAGGATCCCAGATTCGTATTGCTCATAAAGACTTTTCATTCAAGTACCAGCATGCCTATAGTTTCAGAGAGAATACCCCAGGTCAGCAGCTATTCTGGATGCCCATTGGCCACCAAGAAAAGCTGTTGATTCAGTCCAAAATTTGGCACTGAAAGAGTTAATTGGCACGCTTTGGGCACAATGGACCCAGAGTGTGCCAAGAAAGGCTGTGAACTCAGTCCAAAATTTGGCACTGAAAGGGCTCAAAGCTCACCATGAAACACTCTGTCAACCTTTATCACATTATACAGTTTCCTACAAATCCCAGTGTTTCCGTTAACCCCTAAATGGGGGTATATTACCCTTTCAAAACCTGAAATACCCTCTGAAAAAATTCCAAAGGGTCACAAGTCTTGTTTATATACATTTAAAACTGGTGAAAATCGCGTTTTCTCCCCTGAATTTCCCCTTCTTGTGACCCTTTTGAAAAAATTCCTAACGGAAACACTGAAATCTAGTGGTGATACTGATATATATCATTTATCTGACTGCTTCATGTACCACATCAATTTCCTCACATAAAACATTTCCTCATACAGGAAGGGGAAGGGCCTGAAATTTCTGATTGCATTACGTACAAAATGTGAAGGAAATCTGTTTACAGATTTCAACACAAAAGGATTAGCAACTTTTACATACCATTGAAAACAGCTCCTTTCACATACATCTGGGCTTATAGCAAATAACTAACACCAAATAATTTCACTCAGTTAAGTATTGTCCATACATAACAAATGAAAATACCTCTGTTCCCCCTTGAACATTGCACTTGTGGTCTTTATTTGAGCTGCATATGTATCTGTGCACTACTTAGCATGTATAACAGTGTTAACTGCAGTATGTGACCATGCACCACCCCCCAGAAAAGAGTGGTCTCATACAACAGGTGGTAATTTGCTAAGAAAATTTAATCCTGTGACCCCAGAAATGTGGCCAGAAATAACATGTTTCTTACTGCAGATACCACTGTATCTGCATACCTGACTCGTTTGTGATGTACACCACCACACACGGAAATAATATATATATGCAACAATACAGCAGGGGGCCACATGCTATACCACTGCACATATACCACTGCCAATCTGTCTACTACATACAACAGCATGGTTTGAAGGAAATCGTGCAGTGTATAACATGCATAAGTCATCTTGCACCATACCCATTGCCTAAGTCATCTTGCACCATACCCATTGCCTAAGTCATCTTGCACCATACCCATTGCCTGAGTCATCTTGCACCATACCCATTGCCTCCATTGTAATAAAACATGAACCTAAAACTAAAATTCTTGTGCCACACCAAGGCGAGGGCCATAGGCTGATACAAGTCTGCCCTGGGGGTCTCCTCCATGCGAGCCCCCCCCCCCCCCCCCCCCAAGGGTATGTTCTGGTGGAACATTCATATGGGCCACCAAGGGATAATAGAAAATGGGTGCCAGACTTTCTGGAGGTGCTGGATCTCTAAGTCCAGAGCAACAGAGCACTGGTGCGCTACAAACAACAGCATGGTTTGAGGGAAACCGCATACTGTAAAAATACCCATAATACACCTGTCCATTACAAACAACATGGTTTGAGGGAAATTGTGCACCATCTAACATACCATTATGTACCTGTCCACTACAAACAACAGCATGGTTCGAAGTACATTGTGCATTGTACATCTGTGAAAGCCAATTTTCAAAATACTTAGGATCTCAATTTGGATCTTTATGTATGTCTATATAATTGGAAAGTTAGCATGCAACACACTGCCATCTTGTTGGGGCTTGTGGTTATGGCTACCTCCCTTCTTTACCACAGCACTAGCCTCTGAACAATTAGTAATTTACATGTATCTTATTGAACACCTTCTTTTCCTACTTTAATGGGCAGCTGGGGTTTTCTTGATGGAGCTCTCAGCCAGTATAGAAACGCTATCACCCTGTATAGGGCTTCTCCCAAGTGTACTGCTTTGAGTAGCACTCATGTTACAGTAACCAGGTTGTGGCTACTTTGCTGCACACTATCATGCTTGTGAGAGGCCAGGCTAAAGGTTGCACCCCTAAATTGGCCACAGAGGGCAGCACAAAGGTATAATGTCTAATGACCAGCACTGTAGGATTTGGCTTGACCAGAGTGGTGGAATCTGTGGTAGGCTGAAATCTGTTACATATATTTTTAATTCAGATATTGCCATCATAAAATACAGTGATTTGAATAATTAATTTTGGGCATATTTTTTTCGGGGGGGGGGGGGGGGAATTCGAAATTGAAAGTGATATTGGGTGCGGACAGGTGAAAATCCAACATGACTGCATTCAGGTGGAACAAAGTCAAAAGTTTGGTGTTCATCATACATATTAATGCCTCTTATTTTGTGAGTCAGACTTGAACCTAATTGGTGAGCTTAATCTTCCATAAAGTTAAAGCTTTTATTCTCAGATTTGCCAGGATATGTTATAATGGTCGTCTGTGGGAAATTTAATTTAGTGGTGCCACCCATACTGGTCTAGATGGATGGTCTGACTGGTGGTCTCAGCAAATGTCTTGACATGCTCCACTATTAACATCTGCTTAACACCAATTAACAAAGTTACTCCCCGCTACATAAACAGTGGTTTACTGTGTTCAAACTGCCACTGACAAGAATTGTTGATGACTGGAAAACAGTCTGCCTGTTTCTCTTGTTTTGGGTTTTTCTGTCCGCTGGCCTGGCCTGGTCTTCACAATTTCTTCAATAAGCTTGTCTCAAGCTTACACAATGATTCTTAATTTGTCATTAGGTGCATCCATTATTGACAGCAGATTACAGTGGTCCCCCTTTTATAAGGCCACCCCCAGTGCACCAGAAAAATGGCCTTATGAGAGGGTTGGCCTCTCTTGAGGGGGAAGAGAAAATGAAAATACCATACTTGATGCATGGAGAAGTGGCCTCTGTCGAGGGGGTGGCCTCTCATCAGGGTAGCCTTACAAGAGGGGGACCACTGTACTCAAAGTTGATAGATCATCACTGATACGTTTATTGTTCATTTAACAAATGAGGGTCGATTTTGTGTGTGTTATGGCATAATGACGCGCGTGATTGAAGCTGACATCGTGGGCGTGCTTATATTTACATTTCCTTCTTAATTTTTCTGTTCAATGACACGGAATTTTGAAATGTAATACATAAAATTAAGAGAAAAGTCCAGAAACTGATTTACCCAGCATGTTCAAGTGTTAAGTTCCGGAAACCCAGGTGGGCGTGGCTTATTGGAATGTGGGCGGGACACTTGTGTTATGGTCCCATAACACACAAGGCTACTGTGTTATGGTCTCATAAGACACCAGGCTCTCTCCTATACTTGCAATGTTAAAAGTTAGATTGAATGTAAATATATACATGTAATGTTAACACAACCCTATCTGATTGGGGTTTAATAGGAACATTTTCTATTACTTCAAGTGGAAATACTCTTACATCATCAACAATAAATTTCACCAGTCTTTTAAAACATAAGCTGAATTTACAACAACTGGCCCTACACTGACTGAAAAAACTCATCTTTTTACTTTTATTTCAATGTTTTTCTTTTTTCCTCCTTAGAAATTTGATGGTGTGTCAGGTCATTAAAAGGTCAAGGGTCATATCTTAAGAACTATTACTTTATACACTCAAAGTCAGGGCCCATTACCTTATAGCCTCCAGGTTTTTCTTTTTTTGTTTTGTTGGGGAGGGGTTGGGGGGAGATGGAGAGTGGCAATATGGCTCCACAGCACATGACGCTAAAGCTGCTATGTCTGTGTCCACTGCCACAGCAGCTGCATGGTATTCACACCACAATAGGAACACTTGTATACTGCATGCGGCATCAGTATTTTCTATGTCAATACATATTCCATTGCCTGGCTTGATAATTTACGTTTCACTTCCAGACAAAAATCCTATTTTGGTTGCCATAACTATTGTGGACTTTAAGTGAATGCAAACAGAAAATTGGCTGAATATGCAATCTGAGGCATGATGAAAAGTCACTGCAGATGACAGGGATCACTCTCCAGACCTCACAAGAAGCCATTTGCTAGATTTGAAGATCCAATTTTTGTAAGAACTGCCAAGAAATCAATGCATATAGCTTACGGCTGTTTGTACCAAATGCGTTTTACCTCTCAGTGGCTTTCCTACACTTGTGCGACAACAATGCAATGAGACTGGCCACACGTGAACACACGCTCCGCCAACAGTCAGCCACTTCTTGTTCCTCATGCTGGCGTGGTGGGACCAAATGACCCTTTAACCCTTTCCCTCAAATGTGCTACATGCAAGACCCATCAACTTTTGTCCTTATATCAGACATACTCTCCTGATAAGTCTGATTTGTGCTTCTCCTTCAAAATATTATTTACTTGCAGAATATTCACTGCAACATTGAATGTGACATTTCTAGTGCAAGCGTAAAGATGCCTTGTGATCATGTACGTAAACCTGACCCCATAGGCCAGTCAGAATAATACGGAGTCAATACTTTTCCTTACTGTGAGTTGGGCACATTGCACACAATGCACACTGAGGAAAACTATTGACCTGGACCCTGCCACCATGATAGATGTTATCTACAATTATCAGCAAAAATATTTGCTATTAATGTTAAAGTTCAGTAAAAGCATTCAAGCAGATGATAATTTTGTGTGACTTGAGCATGAAAGGGTTAGGGATTGACATATGTGTACACCGCTTTATGTGTTTCTGCTCTTGATTTGTCGACTGGGATATCCTTTAGCCGCTTTCAACAGGAAGGATTTCAAGACAAGTTTCCATCAATTCCCTGGCATCCCCCCAAGTATCTCTTGCTTGAAACAAAGCTGATACATTCACAGACAAACATAAAAGTAATCCATGCTGACATTGTCTCTGGGCTAAATGACCATTATGCAATTAGCCATACTGACTGCAGCCAAAGCCCATTAAATCAATCAATTAATCTGGGCTAGAAGACTGCGTCCAGGAAGACCCAGGTACTTAACCCTTTAAAAACCTGTACCATATTTAGGGAATATTTTACATCACATGATTATCCACCAATGTTGGCCTCAACATATGATCCAGGAATTCTTTGATAGTGAACTTGTGTTTCTTATGTCATACATTTTGTCTACTCATTGCTGGACACAGAAGTTGACATTTTCAATGCTACATGTAATTGTGGACCATTCTTTCTCAGGTCAGCATGCACATAAACAATCCACCTTGTCACCACTAGTTTCTTCTGAGAGCCAAATCTTTCTAATATGGGAAGCAACTTAGTTTTATCTTGGTCGGGAAAAATGTCATCATACCTGTATAATAATAGGGTTTCTTTTCAATTACTGTTCAATTACAATACATGTACTGTAGCTTGTTCCTGCCTGTCACAGATGTCTTTATGTTATTCCCTGTGACCACAGACAATAGAACTCTCTATTTTCCAAATGGTATCTGACACTATATTGCCCACTATGAGGTCACACAGATCATCCCAGGTGAATATGGAGGCATGCAAATAGACCAATACAATTGATGGAGACAGTTTGCCTGGGGGTCACTACTGAGCCTTCAACCCAGAACAAGAGGCATGCAGATGATACAGTGTATCCAAATGTTTGCATTTGTCTTTTGCTGAAGACGGAGCATACCTGCACACTGTGATCACACTGCCATCTATATGCCACACAAAATAATTCACTGACCTAAGGTCACCATGTCTTGAAATGAATCTAGCAGATGACTAGGATTATCATATTCATGAATCGGCATTCGTCTATGAAAGTCTTATGACTTTATTGTTTTCCTTTCGTGTCTGGATTCTCTGTCTGCTTTTCTCCCTGTTTGTATTTTTGTAGCTGTTGAAACTCATGGGAATTGTATATGTAAAGCTAGTACAAAAAGCATTCACAACATTACATTATGTTACTTCCAAGGCAGATGTGAGTATCGTCATCTATGGTTTCCACGGTAACCAGAAGGGAGCCATTCTGATCCCTCAAAATCCTTACTGCAGTAATCCCTGTCATGAGAGACTGCCCACTTCACAGATTGCCCAGTCCTTTACTTCCAATGCGGATCTACCTGTCATGACAAACCAGCTGTCTTTTAAGACCACTTTTTTGATGCAGTAGAGTGGTCCCTGATGACAGGCATAACTGTATAATGGTTTTCATTTCAACTTAAAACAAAGTCTCAAAACTTAATTTCAGTCATTACTACTGTTATAAAATGTGAAAAACCTATTTTTGTTTTCAGGGAAATGCAATTCCAAGTGAGGCTGAGGACAAATTAAGCATGCCAAAGTGGCTGCTCACATTTCTTCTTCAGACATGTTAGAGGACTCTATACATGTTCCAAGTAATTGGATAGCAACTTCACAGTGCCACTTGCAGTCAGTCCAGGAACAAGCTCTGACAATCACTGGACACCTGCTTGTCACTCTACTTTACCCTCATCACCAGTGATGGCCACTACATCTCCTGCTTAATAGGGACTGTGCCCTATTGCCAGTCTTACAATTCCTGGCCTCCTGCAAAGCAGACTCTGTCCTTATATCTTGTGGAAAATGCCCAGCTCCCCGCCCCTTTTTTTTTAATTAATTTACTTATTTACATTTCCTTGAAATTTCATGTTTTTTTAATCGGGTGCAAGACATGGCTAAGCAGGCATTGCACAGTCATGTTTCACCCACACGCATTGATGAATTGTTGACTGTAAACTACATGTATACCATAGCTGTACGCTTCCAAAGGCTCCTCTTCCATATGGGCATATACCTGCACTCTCGTAACATCTTACAAATTTATAATTTAAATCTACCGTCCCTCATTTGTGGCCCAGGTGCTCACAAAATTTAATGAAAATAACTTCAGCTGTGAATTATTATTTGATAAATACAGCAATAGTATTACATATACCAAATTTGTGGCAAAAAGTTGGATGTTTATCATGATTTTTCAGAAGAGTGGAAGGAAGCGTCATCAATTACCATGGGAAGAATGTTCCTAAAGAAGGCACACAAAGTGAAATGTGTCAGAAAATATTAAACATTATTTACAGACATGTCTAAATTAACAATGGATCTTCTACACTGGAGGTGATCTTTCAATAACACCAGTGATAACAGGAAGAGGTCACAATAATCATAACAGTGTGTGATGTGAACAACGTCCTTCCTACTCATATCATACTCTCTGTGACCAGGTTTCCTCTCTCATGTCTACCAATATACAGGAGTAAGTCTGATCAATAGGAGAGGTCACAATTAACAATTGTATGTCTATTCAGCTGAACACACAACCCAATACACAAAATTCTTGCGGGCTAGAGGTGTGCATATTTACCATTCAATTTGTTGAATTGTTTTGCAGTCCAAGTTACCAAATTTACGAGGACATTTTAACTACAGTGGTACCTGCTATTTAAGACCACCCTTAAAGCCAGCAGGTACCACTGAATAATGAACATTTAGCACAAGAAATTTGGTGTTTCAAGGTAGAGCAGTTTTAAAGTACATAGGTGCAGATTACAATGAAAACTAATAGAAATACACATACCTAGCCTGCCTGCCTACAAAGCCCTCTACTGAGAACCCACATGAACCAGGTGATCTGGACCTTATCTATTAGTAAGGATCCTGTGTGCCAAATTTGGGGATAATGCTTTTAGAGTAAATCTTCAGGTCCCATACACAGAGGAGCTGACAAGCAGGGAAACACATTAACAAGCTAGAACAGTCATGACCAACAGACTACATACCTGCACTCGGCACATACAGGAGTCCTGTGACCTTGAAAATGAGGTCAAGGTCACCAAAAATGTAATCAGGTTAAAAAATAGTGTCACGGTGCAATTGAGTTAAACTTTTGAATTTGATGTGATCAGTGATGGATGAGATATTTTGCTCGCAAGGATTCTACCACGAATGGACAATTGGCCAAACTTAAAACAGTATACAGTATACACTGTTCCCTCTCTTCAGAGACCACTCCAGTGAGAGACCAATTGCCTTCAAAGATCACCTTTTAACCATACTTCACTTTTAATAGCATTTTTCTTGTAATTCATACCTCCTATGAGAGACCACCTGTGTTGAGAGACCATAATTTGATCCTCCCAAGGGTGGTCTTTTCAGACAAGTTTCACTGTAACCTCAAGATTCCTTGTGGGCGTATAAATGTACACATTATGACAACCAGCACACATTACCATGATAGTTGATCCCAGATGCCTCCCACTCACTAGGACATTGCAAATGGACCAGAGGCATAATATACATGTACAATGACAGTGAAGTGACATAGACTAGGCTGAGTGCCCATTTTTTCCTGACACTTACAAAGGCAAATAGCACGGATAGTTCTCTCCTAATGCACACAAAATTGTCATCATGCAGAGAACACACTATGATATGTAACAATCTGAACTGCAGAATTACCTTTTCCCCCCTTACCTAAAAGTAACAGTTGCTATGGACTTGTCATAAGCAGTTATGTGTTTAATCCTTTTCCCCCTTAAACCGGCCCAAACCGGATGGTGGTGAAATGTCATCTACTTCAGTGTTTTCAACTTATTTCAACAGTAATGAAAAACAATTTTGACTGAGAATTCTAGATGAGCCCTATCAAAGATCACATGCCCCAGGTCAACAACCTTCCTTGGCACGAGTTGGGCACTTAGTGCCCAACTCATGCCAAGGAAAGTTGTTGACTCAAGTGTCAATTCAAGGGGGAAAGGGTCATCTAGACTGCAGATGGCATACAAATGGATGTGGAAATGAAGGCATTATGACCATCAAATCAAAAGACTCTTCAGGTCCCAGCCCCTACCATCACAGAGAACAGTGACAGTCTGACAGGTGATCACAACACTGCTCTAAAGTACAGTTTGGGACAGGCCTTGGTGATAACACATCTGCAGGCCATTCATGGGCTTCCTCTTATTGGTTACCATGGCAACACCATGATCTTTGACCTTTGCAGCCTGTGCATGCTAGACAGTAATCACAGAGGCCACAGGAAAATACAGAAACACTGGTGAATGCTTGGGGACAGTTGCCACATGATGTTCCTCACTAATAACTCTACTTGATCCTGTGAGTTGTCTTCTTGTATACCACTCAAATTATGTGCCAGGGACCAAACTTCCAGTCAGGAATTCACTAGACATTGACTTGTGGCATTTGTGTAATGATACATGAATCCTGATGACTATAGAAAGCAGCATGAAGAATGACATGATCAAACCTCTCAGTTCTATTTTAAGTACTGTAGTACTGTATTCATCCCAATGATTCCCCATGCTCTAAGAAGCACCCTTTCTTCCTTGCATCACAAAAAGTAAAAAGGAAGCTAAATATTACATTTGACCATTGATACTGACCCAGCCTGTCCATGGTCACAAAATATTTATAGTACTCAAGTTCAAAACACAGGCCCAAATGCAGACTCACTTAATAAACTGTGAATTATAATTACCCTGGCCACTCAGCGTAATATGGTATTAAAAGTCCTTGTCATCTTTCTTGAAACAAGTTTTCTTACATAGTTTGCTCGTGTCCCATAAGGGAGACGAAATTGATAAATGCTGTTGCACCAATGAGGTGTCCCACATGGCACCAGTAGGTTAACACTGTCCATTAGCCAAAGAGCCAATGGCTAAAAAGGTGTACTTTCACTGACAAAATTTTGTAAGGTTTAACCAAATTGTCTCAGGAAATATCAGAATTTCTTCAAAACTTTTGACACATATTCATTGCATCGTAATAATATAGATTTATATGTATTATTTTAAAATGTTGAATTTTCCTTCTGGTTTTGGCTAACGTGATCAACATTTGGCTAAGACCTAAATGCTGTTTCAGTCAAATTGGTTACAGTGACAAAATTCCCTGACAACAGCCAAGCACAGGAAATCAATACGTGCTGTTACAGGGGCAGAATTTCACAAAATTTTGCGAGAATCTAGTTTGCATTCTTGTCAATTAGTTTTCTTTTAAAGAAAGACAAGTTTAGGAGAATCTTTACCAGAATGGATTCTCGGATTCTCGCCAAAATTCTGGCCCTATGTTACACCAGTACTGTATCCTCAAAGGAATTTAACTCCCTGAAATAAAAATAAACTGTTAATACTAAACTTAAAATGCCAACATGAAACTATTTAAGATCTCTCCCCCCCCCCCCAAAATTAGAATTAGGTCACGAAATTGTTTGGAATGGAATGTGTCATTCATGCAGCTACACTCTTCTATGGACAAAACTAGAAGAAAACATTTATTATCAGGCATCATCAGAATATTTATTTATTATCATTCTATTTATTTGTTTACTTTAAAAAATGTATTGAGTCCATCTCCAAAAACACACTTTTCTGTTGATTTCTTGAAAAATAGCTCCAGATATAGGACCAGACATGCTGATGTTATGCTCACGAAACTTGGGCCAGAGCATAATAGCCTGTAAAAGCACATTTAGTGAATGCATGCATAATGGCCAACTGTCAGCACTGAAGCTCCATGCTATGTACACATCAATCATGCCCACATCTCAGAAAATCAAGTGCTGAACACTGAAAGATGAGCCACATCAATGATGGTTTGTTGCTTGGCAATGGTTAACTTCCTGAGAGTAAGTTCACTGGAAAGATAGGAAAATGCTTTCTGCTGTTTACAGATGGACTCAGCCTCCACTGCATAGCCCTTTATGACCTGAGACCAGGGTAAGTGGTCAGCCTGCTGTTGTCACATCCATCCAACTAGTCCTATGTATGGAGTCAAAAGTCAACCGTTGCTGCTTTGATCTAAAGTTTACCACAGGACTATTTTGCCTGGCTTCCTCCTCACTTCATACCAAGACTTTTGAATGGTGATATTTATATAACCATAAGTTCCTGAGTACATAGTGTTACAATGACACAATCTGTTCCCTTCACAATGTGTCATGATATCTGAATACATCAGATAAATGAGTCTATTAGCAAAGGAATTTGACTTGCAGTCCCTAAAAACTTGTGTCATCGTGTGAATACGTCCACTGTCCCAAAGTCATTATAATGAGCTTCCGCTGTACTTGAAGTCTTCCTCAGGGTTATGTGTGAACACCATGCACCTGATTAGTCCTGATTATTGCCAACTGTCAACAAATATTAGGTGGTCTAGCTAGCAATATCTTACAGTAATAGAAATACTATTATTGCCAATGTATTCTTACAGTAATAGAAACAGGGTTTTCCCCAGGAAAAAAAATTGATGCTTTACATTTTTACCGACGTCCAGCAATTGCTTCGTGCTAAGCTGTGCCATCAGGGTAATTTGGGCCCAAAAACTACATTTTTACATTATATGACAAAATATAGCCTCATGGCAAGCTTTTCAAGCTAGATGGCCATCATGATTTTTATAAAGCTTTGTGGTGTCAATAACCTATACAGCTTCCTGGACCACCTTAAGAAATAA
Source organism: Hermodice carunculata (assembly GCA_964020975.1). Taxonomy (NCBI): domain Eukaryota; kingdom Metazoa; phylum Annelida; class Polychaeta; order Eunicida; family Amphinomidae; genus Hermodice; species Hermodice carunculata. The sequence goes on along the minus strand of OZ026613.1, from coordinate 93,368,595 downwards.
TATTCCTGCCAATGTGTTCTTATAATGACAGAAATATTATAACTGCCAATGTATTCTTACAGTAATAGAAATACTATAACTGCCAATGTGTTCTTACAGTAATAGAAATACCCTTACTGCCAATGTGTTCTTACAGTAATAGAAATACTATAACTGCCAATGTGTTCTCACAGTAATAGAAATACCCTTACTGCCAATGTGTTCTTACAGTAATAGAAATACTATTATTGCCAATGTGTTCTTACAGTAATAGAAATACCTTTACTGCCAGTGTGCTCTTACAGTAATAGAAATACCTTTACTGCCAATGTGTTCTTACGGTGATAGAAATACATTTACTGCCAATGTGCTGTCAAGGGTGGTAATTCCTGGCACAGTTGCCAATATCACCATGGTTTTGTATGATGCAAATGGACAATCTGATCAGCTAAAAGGCACAATTTACTCACATCAATGGAGTACAAATCATATCATCCTTTTGATGGTAAATGCAATTAAACATCATAATTACAGCAGCATGACATGATTACATTAGCAGCTCCCCATGCATAAAAGACTAAAGGTCAAATCCATGGCTCTCTATGGACCAATAAATCGGTTTCACCTGCTGTGAAAAGGTCAGAATCAACATGGAATTTTGGTGTCTTTTGTCACTTGGTCAATATCATGTGGCCACAAGAGACATTGACAATCTGTTTCAGTGTTAACCCCTAAAGTGCTAATCACTGCTATAGCAGTTTTCACATTATCGCTAAACATATAATGGTTAAAAGATTCAAATTCCTCATGAAGATACCTTTATTCAAATACCAGCAAGTACTGTCTAACGCAAAAATGTAGCCTTAGTCAACAGCTTTCCTTGGGGCACTTTGCGTGAAAAGTGCCCCCAAGGAAAACTGTTGACTCACTCTTAAATCAGCACTTTAAGGGCTAACAACCACAGTGCCCATTTGACTGAGAAAGAAATCTTTACGATGAAAAACCAAACATTGATGGAAACCTTTCTGGCATGAAGCCACACTCATTTCCTCATGGCCATGTACATGATCATGCTTAAATGTCAGAAATCAATTTTTATACAATGTGCAATACAATTTGTATTTAAAGATGGGTTTAGCGCTGAAACTGTGTCAAATGTTGAAATAAAAGTACTTCACCTCGTATTGTGCGTTATGTTATGTTTATGCCGTACGATTGACGTATTTCCATAATCACAGCCGCGTTAATTACACACAAATGTTTTTGCTAAACGTCAAAGAGTTTTGGCTTATGCCGAAACTCCGCTTGAATTTTCAAACTCTTCGCTATGTAGGTTGGGTTATCCCCCTACGTCATCGAGCTGAAATTACCATACGAGATCGCGCATGCGTACAACCCATGTTTACGTCAGTGTACATGTGCTTTGAAAAGTCATCGTCTGCATTGAGGAGATCGGGAATATATTTTGACGTACGCGAAAAACAACAATGGGAAGACCTAAAAAATATTCTACTGAGAGTGCAAGAAAACGTGCCAAAGCTGCCAGGGAAAGAGAGAGGTACAGAAGCCGTATCATCTTGGGAGACGAGCTTGTCAGTCGCTGGCAAGACGTGAAAGCGCTGCATGACCTGGGCACTGATGACGATGTAGCAACTTTCCTCTTCGAGTGGTAAGTGGCAGTTTCTAACATATTTATTTCCATTTTTTCTGTGATAACTTCTGTTTCATCATGATGTTCTAATATATGAACGAAACAAAGATCAGCAGAAGGGCAAATGACCAATTGTCTAAAGGTCGGTCAATGTTGTGCCGCTTGTCATGGCATCGTGGAGGTGCCGCTCCTTCCGGGCGCTCCTTAGCCTGTGATGTTTCTTTGATGTGTGCTCATTTCTAAACGCAAGCGACAGTTCCCTTTCCCCGTGAAAAATTGACGATTAAACAGTTGATGATACCATAACTAGTCGGAAATGTAAGAAATCCCCAGGGAATCGTCTTAAGTTACGTTTGATATTGCCGGTAACCATGTATTAGCCTACAAGTTCACTTCAAACAAAACCTCATCTCACAGGTTTTGGTGCAAGACCCAGGCCACAGTTTTTCTTCAGTTAACTCTTCCGTTGATGTCGCCAAATATTCACCAACGGGCATTTTGCTTCTTTTTTTTTTTTTCGTCTTTAAAGGTCATTTTTCATCAGTTGTAAAATATTGTTGGAAGCAAGTTGAACTAGACCAAACGATTTTTGTCAACAAATCTAACAGTACTGAGCATGGACGTTCGTGATATACATCCCTCTACTGACGAACCTGCAATTTTTGTTTGTTTGTTTTTTTTGTTTTACATATTTATTATTTAGTTCCTGACGCAATATACAAAAAGAAAAAAAAAAAAGAAAAAAAGGAAAGTTATCATGTCAGGGATGTCCCTGGTCATGGCAATCAGGCTACTCACAATAGAGACCATGATAAAATGATGTCAGCTTATACAGGGTCTATAAATTCTTTGGGAAAAAAAAAGTTTTCTCATTTAAAAAAAAAATCAAATACAAGTGAGGCCTACCAAAAAAAAAAGTCAAATATGAGATTGAATAAAGTGTTTTGTTCCTTAGAGGTGTTGGCTTATTCAAACCTGTAAGGCATTTTTAAAAATCAAGCTCTCAACTTTTGATTTCAGACACAATATTGCCTTAAAGAAAAAAAAACACACATTTCAACCAGTGAACCATTAAATTCAAATTACGCACCATACCAGAGAGAATATAAGCAGTGTCTGCTTGGGATGTTAGCTTACTCATATCTATACAACTGTGATTTTTAATTTATTATTTAAGATACATACCACAAGCATAATTCATCTTCGCAACTACTCAACCAAAATTATTCAAATGTATCATACCAGAGAGAGTAAGTGTTGTATAATTGTAGTGTCATCTTTTTTTAATTTTGTATAATCGACCAGTGTTTTGTCAGTTTCAACCAATTAATACAGAAATGGAGTGATAAGGCCTACCTGTTTCACCATACTGTGATCCTGCAAGACTTTTAATAAGTGCCATATATTCTTTCAGCTATGAGAAACAACGTACGCAAATCACATCAACACCTGCTCGAGTACATGTAGCTTCAGCTCAGGCTTCATGTAGTTTTGATTATAAAACCCCTCCCCGTAGGCCAACAGTTGAGAAAGATGATGTGGAACAGACTATTCACCTATCAGATGTGTCACCAATAAGTGAGAGGTATATTGATTTTTTTAACATTTGGACCTGAAATTAAAACAGAATGAGTGTCTTGTCTATCTGTTTCATTTTGTACACGTATAGACCTATTATTCTCTAATAGATTGATATCTGCATGTCGCAGATGATGACAATAGGTCATTTTCAGAAGAAAAAACCTGTTCTTGTCGCAGAAATTGGAAAAAATGAAACTTAAACAGTCACAAGTTGATCTCGTTTTAGGTTAAATAATACCATGGAATTTTAACGAGTTTGATGAAATAATTATAGATTTCAATGTTTCTGGTTGAACAGATATATTTACCTGTATTATGTTACCTAAAATACACATTTTTTCAGTGATCATGCATCAAAGCTTGAAGATTTTCCTGAACCAATGGAACTACAGAGCCTTGAAGAGCAGAAGTAAGTATTACGTTGAGATGTTGGCATAACCATTTTGTAAATACCTGAACTTATTTTTTTCTCTCATTTTGGAAGTTTGAAATGCACATTTTCTGTATGTGTATATAATCCGATGTGTAATATCAATAGATGCTAAATAAAATGTTTATATAATTATGATAGTATAATTCCTTTGCTAATCAGAAATTTCATTTAATTGTAATGATAATTCATATTCAAAAATCTAATTTGAACATACAGAGAGGAACGGGGGGGGGGGGGGGGTCTCATTGTGTGCTGATTGTCTGTCCTAGGTAGGCTTCGGGTACAGTTGTCAATTATTTTCATGTAGGTCAACCATATCATATTAAATCTGAAGATCACTTGCATTTTGTAGTGAAAGTATGGAGAGTGACCCGCTAGGTTTGCAGGTAGCAGACACCAAAGATACTTCGTATCACCCAAGTGACTTGTCAATACAGGAATATCTTGAGGAACTGGATATCAATAAAAGGTAAAAACTTTCTTTCTTTCTTTCTTTCTTTCTTTCTTTCTTTCTTTCTTTCTTTCTTTCTTTCTTTCTTTCTTTCTTTCTTTCTTTCTTTCTTTCTTTCTTTCTTTCTTTCTTTCTTTCTTTCTTTCTTTCTTTCTTTCTTTCTTTCTTTCTTTCTTTCTTTCTTTCTTTTTCTTTCTTTCTTTTTTTCTTCCTTTCTCTTTCGGTCTTCCTTTCTTTCTTGCTTGCTTTTTTCTTTCTCTTTTTTCAGATTTAATACTTTTTGCAATTCTCTCTTTCTTTCTGCCTTTCTTTCGGTCTTCCTTCCTTTCTTTCTTTCTTTCTTTCTCTTTCTTTCTTTCCTTCTCTTTCTTTCTTTCTTTCTTTCTTTGTCTTTCTCTCTCTTTCGGTCTTCCTTTCTTTCTTGCTTGCTTTTTTCTTTCTCTTTTTTCAGATTTAATATTTTTGCAATTCTCTCCTTCTTTCTTTCTTTCTTTCTTTCTTTCTTTCTTTCTTTTTTTTTCTTTCTTTCTTTTTTTCTTTCTTTCTCTCCTTCTTTCTTTCTTTCTTTCTTTCAGATTTTATATTTTTGCAATTTAAGGATATATCAAATTGAAGTGGAAGACCTGGAAGAAATACTACCAGAAGACCTCATTGAAGGAAGCAGGGAAGATGGAGATGAGACAGTACCAATGGACTCTGGCATACAGGTTATTACCTCAGCCAGCGAGGTTTTCAAGGACACAACATACCTGGGGTATGCTTCTTGTCTCCTGTCCTTGGCCAAACTAAGGTTACCAACTGTATGTCAGAGAGGGGGCTGTGGAGCTGCTTACGAAGTAACTTCTCAGCCTGTTGGCAGTGCAGTAATCTTAACTTGGGTAGGCATTTCTTTGTACTTATGATAATCTTTAAATCAAGTTGTATTGGCGTAACCTTTTATTGAAAAAAATTCAATTTCAGATATTGGTACAATTTAAGGCCATGCCCCACAAAAAAGTAACACAAAAATAAATAAAAAAAGAAGTAATGAATGGCAATCACAATCTTCAAATGTTCATGCATTTTTTTTGCGTTTTACTTTGCCTATTATTGGGTATATTGCTTTCAATGCAAGTGCAACACTATGAGAACAGCCTTCCTTATATAATACGTAACTTGCATGCATTTTTGTCCAAGAAAACTAAACTTTCACGTGATATTACCAGTAGTCTAGCTTTGCTCCTACATAATGAATACACTGACATAGACACTGTTGTTGATGCTTGGAAGTGCTACAGCACTACTCAATACTTCAATTGGACTCTTTTTTACCCTTTTTAAGACTTGTATAAAGGGCCATACAATCCACAAATGGAGCTCCCAACCAAGACTGACTCAGCGAGGTATATCAGCAGGTGACTTCATGGTGGCTACCAGCACACTGCTTTCGGGCAACAACTTTGGCAAAATTTCCCTCCTTTTCAAATTTCTGGGTCTGAAGGCGCCGACATCCTTTTTCTTCCACCAAGTGCAATCGCATTATTGCGTACCTGTGATTAACAAATTCTGGGAGGACTTGAAAGGGAAAACACTGCAAAAATACCAGGGACAGCCATTGATCCTTGCTGGTAAGACTGAAACTTGTACAACCATGCAAGTTTTTGTAGAATGCTATTGACAAAGAGAGGCTTTTAAATCACTGTCTTCATGTGAGGTGAATATTAGGTAAAGCCTGGGAATTGGGATGTTTGAATGAAAGGTCATTTAACCACAAATCATTTCAACTTTAACTACTTTGATTTATATGCGAGTAATTTATTTTGCAGAATGTTCGGCTGTGTATTTGTATGCATGTACGTATCATGAGGTATTTTTGTGTCTATTTTAATGGCTTTTAGTAGTACTATTGCAAGTCACTATGAAGGGTAAAAAAATTAGGGGTCAAATTAAGTTACAAACATAATTGACTTTTAAAGTCAATTACAAAAATGATAGCTTGACCACAGTCAACATCAGAAATGCTCCATAATAGTTCGACATATTGTTATGTACATCAAAAGCCATTTGTAAATGTATTTGCAAAAGAGAGAGTAACAGCGAATGGAAGAGAATGAGAGACCACCAAAAATTGTAAGTTGTACACGGTCCATGTTGTATTGTACAGGTGATGGCAGGAATGATAGCCCTGGACACTCGTCCCAGTATTGTACATATACACTTATGCATGAAGCAAATCATGACATCATGTCACTTGTCATGGTGGACAAACGGGAAACAAAACTGAAATCCCCGAATATGGAGGCATACGGATTAAGGAAAGCACTAGCTTTCCTCATGGAAGAACACCAGTTTGCCATCAGCGAAGTTGTCACAGATGCACACTCGCAGATTCCCCCTATCTTGAGTATGTATAATCTGTATGCCTTGGTGGGGCCTCCACAGATGTCCCAATCACTTTGCATGAAGTATTTTTACATTGTTATAATTGATCACTTCCCATTTATTTAGATTTCATTAATCGTATACCTATGAGGAGACATCCTCTAAAGATAAGTTGACTTAGGACAATACTTGCAAGTCCTTCCTTTTAAACATACATGAACCCAACAATTATGAAATTAAGACTCCAGCTGTACCCAGTTTCAAGCTTACTGTATTGTCAAAACTATCACAGGTTTTTTGAGACACAAACTGACAAAACTCTACATTTTCATGCGATTTGGTGTTTGATTGAAATAGATTTTGAAAAGATTAAATATACCGATGTTTGTTATCATTTTTTTTTTATATATTTTGTTCTGTGATTAAAGCTAACTTTATTTTTCTCGATAACGTTCGTGGTTTACCTTGCATAAGCTTGCTTCCCTTCATATCCAACTGCGTATAACTTTTAAAAATTGGAAGATAATGTTTGAAGTTAAATGTACATTTAATCAATGTGCCATACTTTGACATTCTGCAGGAGAACTGGGCATCTTACACCAATGGGACGTTTGGCATGGTGGCAAAAACCTGGGGAAAAAACTGAATGTGGTAAGAAGCTATGATTTTCCCACTTGTTTCCTGTTATCAACCATATATTACAGTAGGACGCAAGTTTTTTATTTAGTCCATGTAATATGCAACACACACTGCCACAAACACAAACAGTTCGTAGTTTGATTTTAAAAAATTAATTCAAGAATGGTCATGGAGTCACAGGAGCAATAATTTTATGCCGTGCAAGTGTGACATCACAACCAGATTTCCTTACTTCTTTCTTTCTCTCTTTTTTTCTAATCGGTAGATTTAGGAATAAATATAAATAACATTTGGCATGGGTTTAAAAACAGTGGTCCTCCTCCTATAAGGCCGCTCCGAATGCACAAGAAATGTGGCCTTGTGAGAGAGGTGGCCTGGGGGAGGGGGGTATAAAAAAAATCCCACTGTTGCTGCACAGAGAAGTGTCCTTTCTTGGTGGGGAGGGAGGGGCTTATAAGATGGAGACTACTGTATAGTGTGAGAAATACAATCGGCAATAATCATAATGTCTTGGAGTAAGGGAAATTTAGGTTTCTTATCTCTTCGCAGGTTGCAAATCATAAAGAAAGTAGCGACTTGTCGTTTTGGGTGAAGGACATAGTGAAGCATTTTTGGAAGGCATCTGAGATGGCAAATGGGGATGCTGATGTTTTCAAGGTAAGTTATGCAATAAGACAATCAAAGATTTAACTGAATCTAATTTATTCACGTACATGTACTTCTGGACTGTTCAGCTGAATACCTTACACAGTACCTATACAAATGTATATGTATATTCATCAAAGTGAAATACTGCTGTAACAGACTGATTAATGGCAAGTATGTGCAAAAAAATATGAAATGTAATATTTTATAATCACAAAATAAGCCAATAACTCAAAATACTATAGCACCAAACAATCGAATTAAATTGGCACACCAAGGAAAACAATATTGCACAAAATGTTATACAGACTAGTGAACCATTGACAACTGTATACAACAGACCAATATTGGCAATAAACAATTGACAGTTGTTTACAGTAGTAGTATTCAGCTAAGTTAACATTTTTCATCTTGTATGACTAATCTAGCACCAATAAGTTCTAAAATGGTTGTACTTCAAAAATAAACATTTCACAATACTAGAATGTGTCTTTTGTATCCCCGCTCAGAGTGATATAAGGGGCATACTTCACCATGTCGTCAATGAGCATGAGTGGGTTCTGGGTGATGGTGTTGGGCCAGCAATGTGTCGACACGAGCCTCTCTCGACAGAGGAGCGGGACAAACCATGGCTTGCGCGAGAAACACCACCCCACATGAACTTGGCCAAAGTGTTGCTGGACAAAACATGGCTGAACAATGCAGCAGAACACTACAAAAACTTCAGGTAAGGTACTGCTCCATCTTCAGTAGAACAGCAAGTGCCATTTCTGAATGCATTCCATACTGTAGTTTAAAGCATATTTAAAATGCAATATATATTTTCCAATTTTCTTCCTTTTTAACATCAAGACACACAGGTGAACTGGAAGTGTTCCATCAGCTCATTCTCATGTATGCAGCCAAGCGTTATGCCTTCAGGTAAGTTACTGATCACAGTGCCTTTTGTTGTTTATTTGTGCCAGCCCACATATGCAATACCATTCCTTGTATTGGCACGCAACTTTCCTTGGGGTATTTGGTATATGAACATAATTCAACTCCATATATATATATATATATATATCTGTGAAATGACCAGTTACAAGTTACACAGCTTAGTAGACATACAAGTCTTATTAGGAACCAAACTGCTCAACAGAAGATTGGAATGAAAATGTTCATGGTAAAAAATTAAAATCATACTAGCAACAAATTTCCGAACTGTACACAAAATACAAAGGAATGTTTAGGCATGTGTCCGCAAAAATGGTTCCTAACTTGATTACTAAATATACATATATATCACAAGTCAAATATATGCTGTCATTGAAGATGTTCCTCCTATCTTTGCTAGAGACCTTGCATATCTTGGGGCACAAATAAATATAAACAAGACTTTTGGCTTGGCCTCATTAAAATGTTTGATCGTTGAATTATTTTTCATGTCCAGCCCACCTGTATATCATGCTCGTGTTCTTCTGGCCGCCATAGACTACCAACAACATAAGGACAGGGAGTACAAACGAGACAAGGACAATCGCATTATGTGAGTTAACATAAATAGGGATGAATTTCCAAAGATACTTGTTTTTGTCTATGTCTGTTAAATATCCGCAAATGACTATAAAAGGCCCTCAAGTCAAGATGTCAGGACAGAATCAAGAAAACTTGCTTCCAGTTTCCCCGTATCAGCATAAATGTCAAGTGCAACTCAATTTTAGAACACAACTTTAAGTGGTACTTAAAGAAACTATTGCTGCAGCCATCTTAATTGGAAATTAAAATTATAACTCTTATACATTTTTCTTTTTCTGCCAGCATTCATATGAAGGAGTGAAATGATGAATGCATACCCCTTAAAGATATAGTCTCTGTTAAAATTGATATAACTAATATCATTTGGCCACTCTTAGTATGTGTTCCTTTGTAATAGAACCCATATATTGCATTTTAAAATTAATACTTCTGTCTTGTCAGGTCGTTATTTGCTCAAGAAGTGAAGTATTGATACCAAGACACAGCCAAATAAACCAATATATGTAAACCATTGAGATGATACTGTGTATACAAATTCTTAGCCTAGTGTACTTTCATACTCTTAGCATATTTAAAACAAAGACTTAAATGTGTAATGAACATATGGAACCGGTACTTTGACATGGCATCCATGTGTCTTTTTTTCCCCCAAGCACCACAATTAGAGTAAAGATATGTAACATATAATTCTAGGTTTGGAAGAGTCTTTAACAAGAAGAGCCAAAACTGGTGTCCTGTTCCCCTGAGGGTTCCTAAACAATATGGATATATAAAACTGCTGCAGATGACAATCATCGAAGCAAGGCTACAGGACCCTCTTCCGCTGAATCGCAAGGTTGTTGTCAGTGCACAGGATCCTAGGATGATTAGGCCCACTATAGCTGCCGTTGATCCTAAACCAGTGACACAGTTGGTGGAGGAGCATGAAAGTAGACTAGGAGATAAAGTTCGGTGGCATCAATCCTGAACAGGAAAGAAAAATGAGGACAGATTCCGCTGAGATATTATGATTTTCATACTTTTATGTGCTAAGACAAATGTTACCAGAACAAACGAGGGGTATATGCACTAAAGATAATCAATAAAAGTGAAAGCCAAGTTAATTTGGCAAGAAAACACCCGTTCCCGCAAAGGCAAAGTGAAGAGATATGATCTAAAATCTTTACAATTTGGTGCTCTTATTGATAGTGATCATTATGGATGGTAAATATATTAATTGACGTTACAGGATTGAGAAGCTCTACAATGTACAGTTTACCATGTAAATTTTGCAACTGTTTACACCTATTTTGTAAAAATTTCAAATTTGCTATACATTGCATTAAATATCTATGTGATCAATGTGGTATACTGTAATTTACACCTATATGTAAATATATTCAAACAATATGCAATATATATATATATATATATATATATATATATATATATATATAAATATATATATGTATATATACATATACATATGTACAGTAGAACTTTGTTCAGTGGAACACTTTCACTCAATAGTGAACAGATCAGATTTATGATGTATCTGGAATACTGAATCATTATTACCAGAAATATGTTGCCATTGGAATATGTTCAGAAACAAAAAAACATTCTGATAACTGAGGTTATATATATATATATATATACATACCTCTAAACCAATCGACTTGGGATGAAACCGGTGTATACACCGTCAGTTGATGGATAATCATCTCTAATCCTCCACACCACACAGCTTGGTATTACTCGCCGATTGCCACTTCCCAGGCGACCATGACGCCACAGAACAAATTGTCTGTAGGCGTCATGGCGCCTGGCATCATTATCATGACGCTGCTGGCCTGCCAGCATGTCACCTCGGTACAAATTGGCCATAGCCAATACAGCTGGATCAAGGATGAAGTGATCCATTTCCTGGTTAAAAAAGAAATTAAAATAATGTATATTGCATGAAAAATTTTATATGCTTGGCGAGATTCAAATTCTGCATTGGTAGAATGACTTTCTGGTTCGAATGGAAAACGCATAATGATCTGTATTGAAAACACAGATGGATTCTTCATTTCATCAATCAAAATATTATGTTGCCAGATTTCTCTTTTTTAAACGAGAACCGATTTGACATGTCAGAGGATACTCTGAGGATAACTGCATACTATTCTGGAAATTCAAGAGTCAATTATCTTCAACAATGATAGTGGTAAGATTTCAAGTATATGTGACCTGTTATAAAAATAATAAACACTTTGACAATTTGAAATTGTAGATCTTTGTTCAAGGGTTTTCTATAAACAACATCCATACATTCAATTTATGATTGCAAAGTCTGATTGAGATATGTAATATATCATAATAATATTTTTATTTTATTAGACCTGCAGGAGATGGAGAAACTAAAATGTACACTGAAGTAAAAAGAATAACAATACTGCATAAATTAAATAATATACACATACACTCAAGAACATTCACATGCATATAAGAAATTAAAAAAGTAATTGTAATTTATAGTTGCACCATAACATGGATAAAAAAGTCAGAAGACCTGTTTTGATGGTAAGAACTAGTCTTCATCAAAAGTGTACTCACAGGTCTAATACTGAGACAGTTGGGTGGTGTCATGCGGCAGCAGACCTCCTCCTGCTGGGTGGCCATAGGCCTGCAGTGGGTACATTTGCACCACTGAGGCAGCACAGGGCCAGGCTGTGGCCCTGGGGGAGGTGGTGGAGGTGGAGACTGCCCTTCATCTGCCATCATCTCATCTAGGAAGTCCAGGACAAGTGAAGGCAGGCGAACTGCCATTCTACACAGGATATTATCCTTTTGCACCTCTGTTAGAGCTGCGATGTCTTGCTACAAAAATCAAATATACAAATATGTATATGTATGTATATATATGTACATATATATATTTAAAAGAAGCCAATTCATAAACCACGGACAGGAGTCACATTTGAATAATCAGATACAAAATATATCCCTAAATTAAGAGTAATAATATACACAGAAAGGAAAAAAAATATATATTTCCCATTGCCTTGAGCCACAAGTTAGGTTGAAATTCAAAGATTTTTTCTTGGCTTCCCAGCAATATTTATTTTAAAACCTATGTTTCCTTCATGCTTGTGCAGAAGTATGCTATTTATGTATTTTATTTTATTTTATTTATTTATGTATTTATTTAATTCATTTGTTTATTTATCTTTATTTTATTTTTTTGGTTGTTATTTGTCCTTTTTAAATATCGGTGCACTTGTACCTGCACAAAAATTGCCGTGGCCTTACCCAGAAACATGAGCAATGAATATGAAGAAATTGTTTGACACTAAAAGACTGGTAGAACATTGTTGGCCAGAAATGACAGATTTATACCATGGGACTGCACAGGTGAAAACTTGTCCACTTCCCTCCATATACTAAAAATACACGATGTGTATATATTGTAACTTGGAATTTCGATGCACATGTGCATATTGAGTTTCTGTACAGTTAGTGGTTAAATAATATATAGATTATATAATATATTCTGACATATGGGATCAACATGGACTACCTGGATCCGATGTAGCCTGGAAGCCTGTCTGGCTTTTGTCCTTGCCCTGTCTGCCTCTTTGAGCCTGAGCATAGATGGAGCTGCATTTCTAGGTGGGACTGCAATGCAGCCCCGCCCCCGACTCCTTCCTCTGCCTCGCCCTCTTACTTGTTCCTTCGTCATGATACAGTGGTGGTAAATAATAAGATGAGGTATAATTAATTTGCAAGTAAAATATTTCACAAGTGTGGACATTTTAAAAGTAAATACATGTACAGTGAAATGTCTGTATAAAGGCTAATTTTCGTTGCAGGGTATAACGCTCATAATATTAGGATAGTCTTCATATTGAAATATGATATCCTGGTCATGCTTGAGTGTGGGTCCTGATGGGGGATAACGTCAAAGTAGTGGTGTTTTAAATCGGGTTCCATCATATTACAATGACTGTCCACTTGAAATAAACAGAAAAGTAAAGGAAGATCATAATTAATATTGAAGAAATAAGTTTTAAAATCTTGATAACGTGTGAAAAAAAAAAATGTATGCACGCATTTTTTCGTCCATTCTATTACACTTAGGCGGCATTGTTCCCTTTTTGATTAAAATGGGTTGAAAAAGTGCGAGAGACACTCCTCATTTCAAATCCTTACCCCTTTCCTTCTGCCCAGAACTCATCTCTCTCTCTCTCTCTCTCTCTCTCTCTCAGCTCCTGCCTACATATTCATTAAAGTAGGGAATAATATGCTGCTCAATTATCAATGTGCAGTGAAGTTTCCATATTAAGACCACCCAAGGGACTAGAAAAGTCAATCAGGTCCTAATAGAGGAGCGGTCTGATATGGAATATGAAATACCGTTATGACCATCCAAGGGACAGGCATAAGTAGGTCTCGGTATGACACATGGAATATAAAATTGTAAGGTAAGGACTGTGAAAGGTGGTCGTAATAAATAGAGTGGTCTCCTTAAAGAGATGTCTTAAAGATTTACGGTAGTAATTTATAGATCCGTCAAGCGAGTTCATTTTTCAGGCAGGCAAACGGACAATAAATTGCACGTGTTTGGCCCCAAGCATCCAATTAATGCTCCGGAACTCCAAATTGGTCCTTAATTGTAGCTAAGGATTACGCACAAGAAACTAAATTTTCCCCGAAATTGGGTGTGAGTCAAATGACCCATGATTTCTGGTACTTTCCAGAGGTTAAAATTTCCGGCGGCCTATCCTTACAAGATCAAACGGACCGCCGACATATGCACTGGTCGTTGTCCGTCGACGTGACTGCGGACCGTTGGCCCGTCTTTGTAAATTGTATTCCGCTCCCAAAGTCGCCCATTTGATTTGCGCTCACTATGGCTGATAATTTGAACGCCTATTTTTTTAACAAGACACATAATGTTCACCCCAATGTTGTGAGAAGGAACAGTGAAACATTGAAATTCTGAATCGGACATCCCCGAGGCTGATGACAGTTCTGACCCATGCAGCATTGCAGGCATGCATACGTAGCCAGCCTCACTCACTCACTGAATCACATCTCTCTGGATCCTGTTGATATCAATTTACGGAAAAAAATATATGAATAAACTCTTGCTTTTGATGCATTTGTTTAGTCAAGTAAAATAGTACTGAAGTCGCAACTTACCAGCGTTTGTTTTGGTTCTTGCAATCATTGTACATGTTCCACACGTGTTGCGAAGTCACCTCAAGCCACGATGTTTTGGTCTCGGTAAATATCGCCGATCACGTGACGCGATTCGCAGCTTCAGATACTAAAAATATCGCCTCCTAAGTGACGTGCGCAGGGAATTCCCTAACCGATGCATGAACCGTTGAATGGGAAAGAAAATGACCCAAACGACAAAAACAGCATTTAACGCAATACAACAGGATAATTCATGAAATTATGGGCTGAGATATGAAGGGGTAGGTGTTTAATACAGTTTGAGTAACTCAGACGGGAGGACTAAATGTGCGCTGAAGGCCACTTTAAATACAGGATCAGCCAGGCTTACAGATGCAGAATTTTTAGTCCACATCTTACATTTTGTACCCCTGCAGCTCCTCAGGTATCAAAACACAAGCATTTGCTCACACCTGAACAGCTGCACTTTGACCCTTGCACGATACATACATCATGCAAGCAATGATATTTCTGTATCATGGTTACGTACAGTAAAGAAAACTGCAAATCGCATTCAAGAAAATGTCACCTGTTGCAAGTGAAAATGTCAAGGTACATGTATGGCAACAGACAGCACAGTAGTGCAGGGGGGTCCATGAAGGTCACTGACACAGGCCATCGTTGTATTTTGATGGCTCCTCATTCAAGCTTCCTGGAACGTTTTTTCCCCTTATCTGTCATTTGGGTAATATTTCAAAATCTGTGTGACTTAGACATGTAACTTGCATACATTTCTCTCGGTCCAAGACACTACAATTAGTGAAAAATGATGACTGATGACTTTTTGTGATAACTGCTCATTGTCAGGTAGTCTGGCCAGTTCATGCTGTACACATACAGAGGTCCTTTTTACCACTAGAACAGGTGCAAAAACAGTCATATAAAAGATACAGTATCTCAATGCAGATTAAAAAACACAAAAAAGGATAAAGCCAGGGACCTAATAAATGTGGTCTTAAAAGACAGGTGGACTCTTAAAAAAGGACTATTTTATGTAGCATAACCCCACTTTTATCCATACCAGAAAATGTAAACTGTGGTACTGACTGCTTTCAATAAGTCTCCAACATAACAATATTACACGGCAAATTTCTGCATGTTCACATCATTTCAGTGAATCCAGCCTAATTTAAAGGAAACTGTACACCATGCAACAAATCTATATTCATTCCCATTCAGCTTACATTGATGCCCTTCAGTCTTACTAATTATCTTTCCATCTGAGAACTCACTATATCTGGCACAGCCAAGATGTGAGCTGCACCTTCAGGTCTCAATTTTGCTATCTGTGGGTAGCCAGCGGCCACCAAAACTTACCCCTGGCTATAAATATTAGGCAATGGCTACTAAATTTTAGTATGGAGTCTAATCACGCATGATGGTTGCTGGCCCCTAAAAAAATTGCCTAACTTTGAGCCCTGCCTTTAACATATCATCTGATCATGGAGATTTGATGCAAAAGTATGATCTCTGTTGTAACACCATGCTTCATAATGCAGCACTTTTGTCTACTTTCCTTTATTTCCTATTTTATCCCTTATTATCCCATTTTTTTCTTTACTTTCCCATTTCACATGCAGTACTTTATCTACTTTTCTTTGTTTCCTATTTTATCCCTTATTATCCCATTTCAACCTTTATTTTCCCATTCCATCCCTTGTTTGCCATTCCATCCCTTATTTTCCCAGTTTCATCTGTTATTAAGACCTTCCAATTAAATCTCTGCAAATAAAATGATCCATGCATATATGTATATTTACTTTATTTGCTATATCTTTAATCACAAAATAAAATTTCTCTATCAGTAGTATTTCACACTCAAATCTCCAAATATATCCTATAATTTGTGTCCAGTAAAACAAACCACAGATAGATGGAAATTTATAGTGACAAATTTCCCACATGTTTATAACAGTCAATGATACGTAATTGCTGCAGTATTACTCTCTGTGTTCCTACTTTAGTAAACACCAGAGAGTGTGAAATGATGGTCTATTACCACTGATGTGATGTAACTGCTTGAAACATATGGTGTTCACAAGTGCATTATAAATATGTACACACTCATGGCTGTGCACACATCAACAGGTTATGACGTCATTACACCATCAATATGGTCACATACACTCCACTGTAACAAACCACTAAGCCTGACTAAACCTCCCCTGCCACATTATATTTGTATACAGTGGTACCTGCTGTATATGGCCACCCCTTCTGCCAAGAAAAAGTGGCCACATACAGCAGGTGATCTGTCACTGCAGGTAGCTTTACAAAGAAACTGATTCAGCAAGGTGACCACAAGAAGCAGTGTGGCTGCTCACGGCAGTGGCTGCATACAGCAGGTACCACTGTACATGTCATTGTTGTAGGCCCGACAGCTTGCCCTTAAGTACTCAAGGGAAATGAGTTACCTGTTTTATGTATTAATATGAGATCCTATCAGTACAGTGGTACCTGGTATAAAGGCTACAGGTCTCTTATGAGCAACTACACATCTTTTTAAGAGCAATCTTTGAAGATCTTTGAAGACCCTTGGGCACATTTCTTCATCAACCCATTCCTGGTCAGAATACAACAGTCATCAATGGCTTTCCTTGCCACAGGTTGGGCACATTGTGGCTACCCTGTGACAAGGAAAGCCTTTGATCTAGGGCCTGCCATTCAGAATGATCTTACATAGAAATCTCAGCAAAAAACAGGTAATGAAAATTTAAGGAAAAAAATTAAGGCAGACAACAATTTAAATCCGAGCACTTTTGGACGATTTGACAGGGAACAGGTTAATTTAGTTGCCTGCAACATAAGACCACTTTTCATGGCAGTAGGAATGGTCTTAAACAACAGGTACAGTAGTCATTCTTCTGAAAGACCCCTCCTTTGGGAGACCACCCACTTTATGTGGCTACTTATTGAATGGCACAAGGAGTGGTCTCTCAAAGAAGGGGCTACTGTATTTAGAACTGCACAATATATCTTACACTAGTTACAGGCAGGAATACATTCTTCAAATGTATGTCCGTTTAATGCAACTAACACGTTTTTTTCACAGCAAAACATGTATTTATCCTATAGGACGGCCACAATGAACAGATGCAAGAACATACATGGCATACAAAAGAATTTGGTTCCAACTCCTGTCACGACCCCTTCTGCAACAGAAAATGATAACCCAATTATATGATCTATTATAAACCCAGGAAACCATACACTTGTGGAAGGCAGGCAGAGCCTTGCCATGTATTGGACTGCATTAGCAGGGATGTGAGGAGCATGCCTCACAGGTGGCAAAACAGACAGGAGGTTACTGAGGAAACTTTAACCCTTTCCCCCTCAAACCGGCCAAAACTGGCTGGTGGTCAAATGTGGTCTGCTTCAACGTTTTCAACTAATTTCAACAGTGATGAAAAACAGTTTGACTGAGAATTGCAGGCATATCAAGATCATGTGCCCCAGGTCAACAGCTTTCCTTGGCATGGGCTGGGCACTTAGTGCCCAACCTATGCCAAGGAAAGCTGTTGACTCAGTCTCAATTCAAGGGGGAAAGGGTTAAAGGCAGGCATCGGTGCTGTTCGATCAGTTTGGATGTGGATCTTAAGTGTGACCTTCACACACTGAGGTGTGAGTGTGTCTGACTGAACGAGAACAGGTCCGTGAAGAAAACTTTAAATTAACCATGTGCATATCTGCAGGCTTCAGAACCACGGTGAAATCTGTCTTGAAAGACCACCACTTGAGACATCCAAATTGTGGTTTCTCCATGCAGGTGGTCTTTCACAGGAGGTATAAATAAGGATAAAAAATACAAAGCAAAATATCCAAAAATGTGCACATGGTCTTTCCTTTCAAGAAGGTGGTCTCTCCTTGAAGTGGTCATTCAAGGCAGGGACCACTATTTAGATCTAAATTATACAAATATATCTGAGTACAGTGGTCCTCTGTTTTGAGAGACAACTCCACTGAGACCACCTGCCTTTTAAGACCACGTTCACCAGGTCCCTGGACTATCTTTTCCATCCTATTTTATCTCCAATAAGAGACTGCTGCTTTACGTGACCACTTCAAGACCTGCCCTAGAGGTGGTCTCTTAAAAGAGGGACAACTGTACAAATAGGTCCAATATGATATGTACTCTAGTATCTTTTTATCTCTATGCTTTTGTCTTTTTCATCCTATGTGTTCCTGCAGAAAAGTATATAAACATGTAATGAAGGCTGTACTCAATAAATCATCAGGCTTGCATTATTTATGTCTCCATTACTGAGACAATACCATTTGCTTGCTGTGGGCCAACTCATGCCAAAACAGGGAAAGCTATGGACATATGGCATGCAATCCGGACAGGTCTGAGCTGATGTTTCCATTCATCTTGCTGCACACTTTATATTTGTGTGATCATCCTTTCACAGCACTCTAGTCTAAGTGTCTAGTGAACTGACCTGTAGTTTAAAATCACCTTAACTATGATACCACTGTTTGCTGGCAGTAGGGCTGGCTTCAATAGCAGGCATACATTACTGTGTTGAACTCACTCCATACTATGGTGACAGGTATTGGTCACTTGTTCTGGCACTGACTTAAGAATTTGAGCATGTTGGTACTTGAATGAAAACTCTTTTCATGCAGAAATTAAATATGCAATTGTTGTCTTAAATCTAGGTAAATATACTGGAAAATCAGGGACTGGTATGGAATGAGTTAAACGCTTCAATGAGAAACACAGTCAACCGGTTGCAGCAAGCAAAGTTTGATTTGTGGGTACTTCTGGTTGTTGCTTGCAGAATGAAAGTGTTAATCAAGCTGTCATAAGTGACAGAGAAGCAAATTACTGCCAACAGGTAGCTGCAATTTGTACCAGTCCACCAGCTCCTTGCTCCACTCCATCAATATTTACACAACAGAGATGTGGCTATGGATCTGTAAATCTTTGCACCATAGCAAGCCAGCCAGGCAAAGGTAACATGGGTAAGAATAACACAACACCAGGCCTGGTAATCCACAGCTAAACCATCATTGGGAATGAACAGGACCAGACAGGCCACTGGGGCATCAGTTGATTTTCAATATGATGTGGGTTCTGTGTTGCAGAATATCCCCATATTCCATAGTGTTATTTTAACCCATATCTGGTCAGAGTATGACTGACTCACCAGCTTTCCCTGGTGAAGGTTGGGTGACTGTCACCAAAAAAAGCTATTGACCTAGTGCCTGCCATCAAGAATGGTGTTTCATACTAGACACAAATCTCAGCAAAATTGTTTTCGAGTAATGAGCAATTTAGTTTAAAAAATTAAAGGCAGGCAACAATTTACATCCAGGTACTTCTGGGTGATTTCAGCAGGAGAGGGTTAATCACTTCCATCCACAGTCACCAGTTTGTCTTCAGATGGAAAATATCAACATTTCTCCTTAATGTGCATTGAATTAATTTTTAATTAATTCAATGCTGACACATTTTATTTGACATCACGCCGTCCAGAATAAGAAAAGATCTACAGTTTATAGCAACTTCAAATTGGTCACAAAAACAGCTATTTCAAATTACAATTCCATTCTCTTACAAAAAAAATACATTTCCCTCGGTAGTTTGAGTGGGCCCTCAGGTCACTGTGATCAGAGATCACCCGGTACAACTCTTTCTGTGACTGAAGCAGGATACTCAAGACCCATATTGTGATAAACATGGCAGCAACATCCCCATTTTTCCAAGTATTTCCTTTGCCGTTAGTGATGTGTATATATGACATTATGATATGTGTGGGATGCAGTGGTCATCATTCTCTGATGACATGTTGCCATAAGAATGCATTTTGGTTCAACTTTGGTTTGATAAAGTATTGCAGGTTTGCCTCCACGAGCACTTTCCAGTCTTATTTACTACCAAAGACACTTTACTCCTAGAGCAGTATGTTCTTGTCTGAAGTAAGTGGGATTGCATACATAATCAATGTCAGGCTTTAATTATCACCATCCAAACAACCAGCATTTACTTGAAGGTCCAGCATGGGTGGGAACATTTGAAAATAAAATTCCTCATTGACATTGACCACACAGATTTATTTATGTGAGTATCAGACTGGGTCAAATAACCACATTTTTTTCAGTCTTATTGGTGTCCTAAAATAATAGCTGCATCAATATACAAACACAAAGAAAACAAAGGCCTTTGAAGAGGAAACTGCAGACTTGTGACTCTGATGAAAGAATGTTTGGGTGCACTCTTGATGAACTTAATGACTTGCTGCTCCTTCAATGTAGCCATTCTGTACTCTGTTCCTTCAATGTAGCCATTCTGTGCTCTGCTCCTTCAATGTAGCCATTCTGTGCTCTGCTCCTTCAATGTAGCCATTCTGTGCTCTGTTCCTTCAATGTAGCCATTCTGTGCTCTGTTCCTTCAATGTAGCCATTCTGTGCTCTGTTCCTTCAATGCAGCCATTCTGTGCTCTGCTCCTTCAATGTAGCCATTCTGTTCTCTGCTCCTTCAATGTAGCCAGTCTGTCCTGGCAGCAATCTTGCTTTATTTACCCGCAGTATCTATTAAAGTAGTTGTTGAAGCAATGCTCTGTAACCATGGTAATTACTCACACAATGCGAAACACTGCAGCGGAGCTATTAGGCTTCACCAAATTTGAATGTTTTCAATCTCTTATGGTGTCTCTCTGAGAGGACAGTCCTGTACGTTAATTTCATACATGTACTTTAGGAAATGAAGTACATGACTGCCTGTTTTTGCTAATGTTGTCAGCTATGGACAATAGGTGGAGTAATAGCCACAATATACTACAATACATAGTGGTCTCCCTCTTATAAGGCCACCCCCAAGCACATCAGAAATGTGGTGTTACAAGATGGCTGGCCACTCTAATGCAGGAAACTGAAGCAAACATAGCACATGTGCTGTACAGAATAGTGGCCTCTGTACTGGGGGGGGGGGGGGATGACCTCTCACTGGGGAGCCCTGCAAGAAGAGACCAGTATACCAGGTACCTTTCGGCAGGCTTCAATGACCCAAAATGATCTATTCAATTCACAATAACCATGTAGGGATCTTGTTGATCAAATTTTAGCATAAACTTATTAAAATATAAAAATACTCTTGAGAAATTTGTGCTCATAAGAATTTTTCAGCCAGGTGGATGTTTGAAAAAGATTATTTTATGTTCATTTGGTTGTGAAGGCCCTTCAGCCAATCACAGAACAGAATTACCAGTTGTTGTGAGATGTCCAGGAACTGGAATTTCATAAATGACTTGGTTGAACAGTGTACGGCCTGCCAGTGGTTTTCCTAAGTGAGAAAAGACTGGCACAATAATTGATTTAATTGTAATCAAATTACCACTGAACATAACAGAGACTTCATTACTTCTCCAAGAGTCATTGCAGGCACATCCACAAGCCTTGGATTGCCCTTGACTTCTGGGTAATGGCTGTGCTAAACAGCAAAACTCAATCCAGGGATGCACCTGAAATGACTCCTGGACAAGCAGTCCAGTCTATAAACACACACTCCCTCTTGCCAACAGATCAGTCAAAAACATTAAACACAGACCTCAAAGTGCAAGGCAAATAAAAATCAAGACTGCCAGGAATTAAGGTGTCCTTGAGTTAATACGGCCACAATGAGTCAATGAACTTGTAAGTCATCCATCACACATCCTGCAAGCAGATAGGTTCCCCAGCATCTCCAGCACAGCTGACCTCACAGGCTCCACCACTGACTCTTTGTGCAGCACACTTGCAAATTCTGTGCCAGTCATAATTAAATTACCCTGGCTGTGAAATAAGCCCATTAAACAAGGTCTCTAAACCAAACAATAAGCAGCTCACAATCTCAATCAAGCTTAGCGTTTTGCCACAGCAATGTTGATCACTTCACGTACATTCATGACAAACCATGCCCCCAGCTGTGGTAAATGTGTATGACACTTCGAAAAATGGTTCCATTTCACAAAGATATCTGCCATCACATTCCTAGGTCTGAAAACTCAATTGATCTGATCCAATCAGATCTAACTGGATCTGATCTGATCTGCTGCATTGCAGTCATGAAAAACCGTAACAGTATCACTTGCTGCATTCTAAAATCTGTTTACATGTCCAGATGCAAATGTGTTGGCTTGGTCTTTATCGAACACAATATATCCAAATACAAATGTATGCCATAGATTGGATATCCTGAATTTTTATCCTCATGTAAGGCCCTAGAAGGTTTCTAGAGATGTTTCTACTGTAACTTCATCACCAATATGCAATCATATACCAGTCACTGTCATACTTACATTCCATCCCATTTATGGAAAAGTGTTAGCTGATTAAAAAGTTACATTTGCCTCTGATTTTGCTGCAATATGTGTGTGTGAGAGAGAGAGAGAGAGAGAGAGGGGGGAGGGAGGGAGGGAGGGAGGAAGGGAGGGAGAGAGAGAGAGCAGATATCAATAAACTAAATTTAAGGTGTATAAGAACCCTTCGAGGTTAAATTATAATATTCCTGAACCTTCTACGGGAATCACAGTAGAAAATCATCAGCTGACGACATTCACAAATGACAAATCCTAATACGTCGAGAAAGGGTTATTTGGTTAGGATAAAATTTTCATATTAGCCTCAGGTCTGTCCAATATCCATATCCACATACAGTTCCCAGGCGGCCTGGCTTCATGCCACTCACGACATGCTGCCCTGGTGCCATCCCATGTTGCTCCGTTAATGCACACTGACAGCTAAACCTTGCAGACTTATTTTGCCATCTGAAAGTGAGGAAATGATGGGACATGCTCTATTGCTGACCAATACTGACCACTCCAACTGGGCAAATGCCATCAGCTAGCCATCCACAGCATGCATTTCTCAGACTTCTCATTTAAAGGCCGTTGGAGGCCCTCTGCCAATGTCCACACTTCAGCTGCACAGGGAACACATGAATGGACTGTGACACAGCATCTGCTGCTGGCCAGGCACCTGAGGAAGGCTCCCAAAAAATACCAGCACCCAAGAGGATTAATCATGTTTTAAATACTTCTTGCAACAAAACATACATAATCAATAAAAATAACTAGCAATGAATGGGTGATCCACTACTGCCTGCAGTTTCCATTAATGACTCATTCTATACCAGTTGCACATCTTCTTTAGCTGTTGCTATGGGGATCATCCTCTGTAATTCCTTACAAAAGCAGAAGCCACCATGGCAGCTGGTGCAGGACTTGTCAGGGGCTGCCATATTTACTGACCAATGCCTTCCCAGCATAGTATGAAGTGAGTTAAAATCTATGGAACAAGAGGCCTACAGGTCTGGTGCTCTGTTATCATGTAAACAGCTGAATTTAAGTATACGGGTTAGAACCTGCTTATGTGACCATCTGGACAAAAGGACCACATTATTATCAAATGCAATTGAGATTACAACTTCCTCCACAATCCCACTTAATTTCATGAAGATCCACCAAAAATTAAAGATGTTAGACTTCAAAAACTTTCACCCATATTTTACATTATGCTATACATGGCACCATCATTGTCCAACCAAAATCGAACCTTGCCTAGATTTTTGTACACTTAATAAAAGCTACATGGGCCTCACCTGAAAACAGTGATGGGGTGACAATGCTGTTCTGTCATTTCATGTGCTGATGCAAAAATGTCCATGTATTCCCATCTAAATCTATTTCTGAAGGTTACCCACTGATTCATGTTCTGGCAAAACAGCCAATCAGCTTTCAGTATGCTAACAGTGGCTGACATAAACTGCAATCACTTCCTGCCACTCTGGTATGATATTATTACACCATTAACATGAAAATAGCATTTCACTGTCAATTCACTGTTCTGGGAATCATCACTGAAGTTATCTTGGCAAAGGCTATGGTAATTATTGGTGACATCGAGTTCCCGGAAACATAACCTGCTCAAATTTAGAGACAATATTAAAGGTATAATTACTGTACCTGTTGATTACACTGTTTGATAATGTCAATGTCACATGCTGACTTGACAATGTAACGTGAAGCCACTGTCTAATTCAGGCTACATGTAGTTTCCTAATTTTCCTCCAGTAAATGTTGTATATTAATTGACAGCTAAGCTGCATATAAAGGGTATCAAGTAAGCCCACGATATCTCTCTGGTCAATAAGACTGACTTACCAGCATTATCATATTATTCCTTTTGAACGGTGTAGCCCCAGAGAACATGTACTAGGAAATTTAATGAAGATAAGCCTTGTGTTCAAACTTACATGATGTTTCGAATATAATAACAGCATTTTTTCATTAATTAATTACAAAATAGACAATATTTGTGAACATTATTTTAGCATTCTTTGGGTCCTAAAAAGGGAGAGGGCACTTAAGGGGACAGGGGCACTAAAAGAGATAATAGTGTATTGTATTATCAATCATCTTTGTGCTATATTACAAATATTGGGCCGCAACAAAAATTCTGATCATCAAGCAATACAGATTTACCTCCTGTCATTCAAATATATGTGAATCTGAAAAAAGTTTCAGTACGTTTGATAAGCATAAATACAGTAAACTACTCATCACATTTTTGCCAATTTTTTCATCTGTAGACAACAGAGATACAGAATACTCTTCCTGGAGTCTGGCTACAGTAGCAAAACACCTGATATTGCCAGGACAATCTGAGGACAGTTATCATCATTCATGAAGTCTGCAATGGAGTCAAATCAAGACTACAGGTCATCATGCTGATTCCTTGTCTCCAAGCTGTACACATATGCAGAGACTCCAAGCCTCCCCACTTCAGCAAGAGATCTCCCACGTT
This sequence comes from Hermodice carunculata, assembly GCA_964020975.1. Taxonomy (NCBI): domain Eukaryota; kingdom Metazoa; phylum Annelida; class Polychaeta; order Eunicida; family Amphinomidae; genus Hermodice; species Hermodice carunculata. The sequence continues at coordinate 93,343,344 of OZ026613.1, read as the reverse complement.
CTTATGAAAATTGATCAAATTTTCCAACCTCCTGCCTGATCGACAGTGCTCCCCATCATAAGTGAATGGGGCTCCCACTGAGAGTATGTGTTATCTCCAGTTTGCTGTGTTATGCAGGTTGGAGTATCTGCCCATGTACACAACCCACAATTATCAAGTCCAAATAGGACTGACCCACCCATTCAGGACACCGAGAAGATCTGATAAACACAAATACTCAACAGATGATATGCACTCACATCTCCTATATTTGATTAATCATCAGTAAGTTAAAGGTCATCTCATAGAGACATACATCACTGTACATCTTGGTGTACTCCTTCCATATGGGGTCCAGCAAGATCAGACCCACAACTAAAAAAAAAAAATTTGCTTCACAGCAAATCTGTCTGGGTGCCTTCAAAATGAGAACAGTTTGAAATGCTACTCTTTGCCATTGTTCCATATGATCTAACTTTTGTGTATTAGCCTAATTTGCATAAATTAAAATGCTGCAGCTTTGGTTCTTCATTCATTGGATGTGTCCATGTCATAAACTTGTAAACTGAAGTTTGAATGACATCACTACCTATAATAGTTTTGAAGCTAAACATGATTTTAATTTTGTGTATTTGTCTAATTTGCATAAATTAAAAGCCTACAACTTTGGTTCATGGTCCATTAGCTGCACCTATGTCACACCTACAAATTGAAGTTGGAATGGTACCTCTATGAATAATAGTTTTGAAGTTCTTCAAGGTTTAGATTTTGGGTACTTGCCTTATTTGCATAATTAAAAGCCTACAACTTTGGTTCATGGTTCATTCGATGCACCTGTGTCACAAATCTTTAAAATGAAGTTGAAATGGCACCTATATCTGCAATAGTTTTGAAGTTATTCAAGATTTAAATTTTGTGTAATTGGTTAATTTGCATCAATTAAAATTTTACAATTTCGGGTCACTAGATGTGGCTATGTCACAAACTTTTAACATGAAGCTGGAATGGAATCTCTATCTATAATAGTTTTGAAGCTATTCGAGACTTAAATTTTGCATATTCATCTAATTTGCAAAAAATTAAAATTGTACAACTTTGGTTTATGGTTCATTGGATGTGGCTATGATAAAAGCCATTAAATTGAGGTTGGAATGATGCATCTAGCTATAATAGTTTTGAAGTTATTCAAGATTTAACTTTTGTGTATTCACCTAATTTGCACAAATTAAAAATCCTTTAACTTTGGTTCATGGTTCATTGGATGCAGCTCTCCCACAAACTCAAAAGTTGAAGTTGGAATGGCATCTCTCTTTGTAATAGTTTTGCAGATATTCAACTTTTAAATTTTTCAATGCTCCTAATTAGCATAATTTAAAGTTATACAACTTTCATTTACTGGCTATTATAGTGGCAAGTGTCATACCCTATACATGCACATTGAAATTTTGTGTCTATCTGCAATAGTTTGGAAGATATGATGCTTTTAAAATTTTAATTGCCCAATTTGCATTCTTTTAAACATCTTGACAATTCCAAACAATATGCACAATTTCACTGGAAGGTCAGTCACCTTGTCAAGTTTGGTGGTTTTCAGAACAATAGCGAAAAAGCTCCAGATGGAAGGAAGGAAGGAAGGAAGGAAGGAAGGAAGGAAGGAAGGAAGGAAGGAAGGAAGGAAGGAAGGAAGGAAGGAAGGAAGGAAGGAAGGAAGGAAGGAAGGAAGGAAGGAAGGAAGGAAGGAAGGAAGGAAGGAAGGAAGGAAGGAAGGAAGGAAGGAAGGAAGGAAGGAAGGAAGGAAGGAAGGGTTATTGGAAAACCAAAATGTCTGGGTTTGCACCCAGACATAAATATACATCTATGACTTAATATTTGTTCACTACATGATCTGTAGTTGCACTACAAGTCTAGTGTCTTATACAAGTAGCTGGCCTCAGGCTATGCCCCAAAGAATTTGAACAAGTCCTTCCCTTAAGCCCGCAGAAAGTTCACCATTGTAGCCACAGTGATGATGAAGGACTGTTCAAACTCCAACTGTATTCCTTTGAATTTTGTACATATACATGTAGTTAGCATCATGAACTTATAAGCACAGTGGCTAAATGGCATTTGCATAACAACAAAACTGAAATTAAAGCCCATACATGTAACAAGGTGGTATGTCTATGAAAATTTTATCCATTATCATCAAAACTTATTATAATGCTAGTGATCAAATGTTGTATGCTTCAGTGTTTTTTATTACAGTGGTACCCCTGCACCAGAAAAATGGCCTCATGAGAGGGGTGGCCTTTCTTGAGGGGGGAAAGAAAATGAAAATGAAAATACCATACTTGATGCGTGCAGAAGTGGCCTCTGTAGAGGAGGTGGCCTCTCATGAGGGTGGCCTTACAAAAGGGGGACCACTGTAATTTCCACAGTGACCAAAAACTGCTCGAATGAGAATTGTTGATGAGCCCTATTAAGATGACATGTCCCAGGTCAACAGCTTTCCTCTGCATGGGTTGTGCACTAAGCACCTAGCCCATACCATGGAAAGCTGTTGACTTAGTCTTCACTCAAGGGGAAAGGGTTAAGGCAAGCTTTTGCTCACCCACATCTACACTGCACTTAAAACAATTTTACAAGAGCTGTTTATAGCTCACGTACACTCCAGTTTTTAATTGAAAACATACAAATGGTTCACCTGAGAGCTCACCTCAGTTGATTTAGGTAAGCTATCTGCAGCTTGCATGCTAGTTTTTCACCACAAGCATTGAATATGCAGGTCAGTCAGATTCTGGTCATTAAATGCGCGATTTTTTTTAATGCATATACAAAGACATGTAAATGACAGGACAAATGAACAATGCATTATGGTTTACTATTTTCCCCACAAATGCAAAGCTGGTAACAGTGACATTTTGACAAATGAATACACAGGTGCCCATGATATAATTTTTTTAGTTATAGATTAATGATGCAGAGCAATTAGATGTTATTTATTGACTTCTGGCTAAACTGGCTACCGTGCTTATAACTTGTTATTGTACAGCACTGGATTATTCAGTCTGGTCTTATGACATGTCAATCAATGCAACATATTATCACAATACCTATGCAGGGCATGTACTTGTCATGGATTTCCATTCAATGCAAGTTCATAAACAGAACGGTGATGGGGGGTGGGCAGAAAGGATGACATTGCATAATTAATGCTTGGCTTCCATTATCATGATTGTGTTACAGGTATTTACCTTACAACATTTATAACGGCAGGTCAATATAATTCTGTAAATGGTACTATACATCACTAAGATGAGATTAAAGCCAGTTTTATCCATTAAATGTGATATAGTGCAACCTCTTTACAGTGATGAAAATCTACATTGCATGGCGTGTTACCACAATACATGTCCCGACTCCCATCTTCGAACGAGGGCACTCCGCACATTGGAGGACATGAGCATGCTGCGGGCAATGTGGGTCAGTGGGGGATAGCATACCCATCTGACAAGACATGCTTTAGTGGCAACCATCAGCCCATCTGAAAAGACATGCTTTGGTCACATTAAAAGGGGGTTATGGAGGTCCCAGTATGTTGGTACAGGAAATAATTTTGGCCCAGTACAGTGTTCAGAAAATGAGGAAGTCCCAAAACAATGGCCAGTCACTGTATGCTGCTATGGAAAATAAAATACCCTGGCACTCCAGTCTAAAAATATCACTTACCTCTCTCATGTTAGTGGAATCCATCATACCCACCAAAGAAAATATGCTTTTGTAACAGCCACCATACCACTTGAGAAGATTATGCTGTAGTGGGAGCCATCATACCCACCTGAAAAGATGTGCTGCAGTGGGAGCCATCATACTCACCTGAGAAGATATGCTGTAGTGGGAGCCATCATACTCACCTGAGAAGATATGCTGTAGTGGGAGCCATCATACTCACCTGAGAAGATATGCTGTAGTGGGAGCCATCATACCCAACTGAGAGGACGTGCTGCAGTGGGAGCCATCATACCCACCTGAGAAGATGTGCTTCAGTGGGAGCTATCACACCCACTTGAGATGATGTGCTGTAGTAGAAGCCAGCATACCCACTTGAGAAGAAATGCTTCAGTGGGAGCCATTATACTCACCTGAGAAGATGTGCTTTAGAGCCGAAGTCATCATGCCTAGATGGCTCAGTAAAAACCATCATACGCCTCCAGCAAAGGCCAATAGGTACCCAACTTTATATTAAACCTTTCCTGGTTAACATAAGATTGAGTCTAGAACCTTTCTTGACATGGGTTGGGTGCATCCTGCCCAACCCATGCCACAGAAAGCTGTTGACCTGAGGCATGCTATCATTGTAGGTATCATCTACAATTCTCTGCAAAACTGTTTCATGTTGATGAAAATTTTATGTGGAAACATTGCAGCAGACGGCAATTTACATCCAGGCGCTTTGGGGTAATTTGAGCAGGAAAGGATTAAAATAGAGTATTCTCCCATAAGACCACACTGTTTGGAAACCACCAAAGTAACCCTGAGAGACCTGATACTGGCATGTCCACATGGGTACTGAAAATTACCAGAAATGTTCCTTTGTGCCAAGAGTTGTCTGCTTCTTTTGTTTTCTGTACATCAAAAATAATATACAGCTGATTCAGTGACTTTCATCAACACAGTGACCTAAGCATGCCCTCAGAAAAGCTGTGGATTAAATTCACAGAGGGGTAACTCTGAACGTGTAGGCTTTATTCCTAATTTGAGCCTCTCATGACAGACTATGTTGAAAGGCCAAATTGCATTTGCTTTAGTGGGCTTCACAGGCAGAGACTCTGGTATGGCCTGTCACCTGGGCACCGTAAAGAGGGTTGAAGCACTGCGTGAAGCCATTTCACAAAAAGATTAAGGAATACAAACATGTGAAATGTCACTTCACATGCATTCTATTCTGTTGCAACATGCTGGAGAAGCAATCATTTAGAATGAAATTGGAGAAGCAAAATTGAATACAAAAATCCTGTCTCACTGACACCCACTTGACAAATGCTAAAGCAATCCTGCATATGTTCTATGACTTCTAAGAATGATGGACAACAGGCATCTGTGATTACCCAGTCTACTTTCAGTTGGAATTCAGTCCAATAAATTTTAGCTTGGCCAGACATAAATGAGCAAATGTATTAGCATGACACAGAAGTGGTGCCTACTGGGACAATCTGAGACTAGGGAGACTCATCTGGCTGCTGCACTATGCCCGAGTCCACAGTGAGGCTGAACGGCTTGCCCCTCATTGGCCACTTGATGTTGGTTATGGGCAGGTTCAACATTTTGGACACTTCAGGTTGAAATGTGCAGAGACTATACATTTGGGCACCCTGTCCTCCCTTTTGAAAAGTCTGGGTCTAAGTGAACAATGTTTTTCACCACTCTGACCATGTGTTCCCTTCTGCCAAGCATGTACCACATATTACTTGGCCTCAGTTGTTCTGATCAATGTTAAAACTTCGGGGTACACTGTACTACGAAAAGTTCACTTATAAATTCCACCCTGCGTCACTGTTTTTACCTAAACTTCTCCTCAACAGAAAACATTTTTTTCCGATAATGTGACTAAACTCTATAATGAAAGCATGTCCCCATGTGACATTAACAGCTTCCCTTGGTACCAGTAGGGCTTACATCACCCTGGTACCAAGGGAAGCTCTGGACTCAAGTCTTCTTCTGATCTGGACCCGTTAAAATGTTGATTACTTTATTTAAAGATTAATGCACATCAATATTCTGTTCATCTTAGAAAATGAATGCCTGATTTGAAGTTCCCTTTCCAGTTGACAAGCACATTTGAAAATGTCAAAAAAATACTGAGCAATTGTCTGGAGGATTTTCTGTTTTTACAGCCTGATGAATTTGTCTTTTCACATGTGTTTACAAGCCTCCCAAGTTGTATGGAACAGTAATTGTATCTGAATACCCAAGTCAGATTGACTCAAAGAGAATCAGTCAAGTACTACGGCACTCAGACTTCCCTCTAAAACTGTCTTCTGTCAACACTGTTGACTCACAAGTGTTTGCGCATATACGTACTCCATCTTCTAGGTGATCTACAGGCGAAGAAATTCAGTGCACCTCCCACATACAAATTGAGCAGAGCACTTGTATCTAAAAATAAATTTGCAATAGCCTGCCTTCCGTTTTTCAATCTTACCAGTCTAAATCTTATCACCACACAGAACCTATGAAAGAACTGAATAAAAGTGAAACATGCATTTGGAATTTCTAAAATCTGAGTTGGTTGATTTCCGTCTGAAAGCTAGGTTGTACCAATTTGCAGTGTGAATGTGACGATAACTATTTTTGCCCCATAACAAATACATGTCTGTTCTTTGCAATTTGAAGAAAGACATGCCGATGGAAGCTCAGAGAATATTTATACATATGCAGATTTCACCACTAAATCAGATTCTCAAATCTGACGATATTACTGTTAAGTTGCAAGGGTCCACCCTCATGAGACTTGTCCATCATGACTGAAAATACATATTTCCGTGTCTGTTCACATTCTACTACCGACATTACTTGATCCCATCAATTTCATCATGTTCAATTACCTTGTTATCTTTGGATATACTTTTTTCCCACCTGAATAGGCTTCCAGAAGAGCATGGGTCCTTTACCATGTTTAACAATGAGTCCAGCCCTGGACTTTAGAATACATCTGTCAATGCAGCAACCACTGTCAAGCTACAGACTTCCAAAGCATGCAGTGTGCACAAATCGATTATCATCTCCAATAATGGCAATAAACTAAACGAAATGAGTGGAACTTGGCCACTCTACGAAATCATTATGTTATATATTTCAATATAAATCTTGGCGCTGCATTTGGAGACCAGAATTTTCATTTCTGTATATTGAACATGGAAGCAATTTATTAACACCATCAGGAGGGACACAGCCTGCAGTGTGATTACCATGGCAACCATTACAAGAGTTAGGGCTAGATTTGGCAGGAAATTGTTGCTACGGTAATGAGGGAACATGACTCTGAAGTGATGGCTGTTCACTTGGTAACTACTAAGGGTATATACACAGCATCTGCCAAGTTAGTCCACCAGGAGATGAGAGCCCAAATCAACTTGTTTCTGATTCAAGTCGAAGATACCTACGTAAAGCAGTTGTTGCGCTCTGAACTTTTTAGCACATTTCAAGACTTCTGAGCATTGTGAACTAAAGAGCCAGTCTTCTTTTCTATTTTTCACATTCAAATAATCTTGATGTTACTTTTAACAAAGCAAGAGTTATACTTTGATAAAGGGAAAATATACAATGCCTTAGACATGTGAAATCGACTATATTAAACAAATATGCATCACTAGATGATGATGATGATGATGACGACGGTGGTGGTGGTGGTGGTGGTGGTGGTGTTGGGGTGGTGGAGACCATGACGGCCAAATTGCCTTTTCTTGTAATATTTTTTCCATTTCAACGAGCCTGACAATAAAAGTACAAATTTGTGCAAAAATGCTCACTTTATTTGCTTGGTTTGTGTGCTGGTTGTTTGTTGTTTGCGTGTTTTTTCTTTTTCCTTTTTCATCTGCTGAATTAGTAAGAGCCTAATAGTAAGTACCACTGCTCCTTCCAAACAGCTGTAACTTGTAACCCTCGCAATCTGGCAACATATTCCAGAGCCGCGTCATTCACAGTGCACAGTACATCATTCACAGTGCACAGAACATCATTCACAGTGCTCAGTACATCATTCACAGTGCTCAGTACATCATTCACAGTGCTCAGTACATCATTCACAGTGCTCAGTACATCATTTGCAATACTCAGTACATCATTCACAATGCTAAAACTATTCTTGTGGAACATGATAAATCTGCATTGTGTACATGTATAACTGATGTACTGAGATGGACGACATGATCCTTGCAGGTATGTTTACAATACTAAAATGTCCAATCAATATTAAAATAGAGCATATGGAGGTTGTGGAAGCACTATCCTTAGACAGTTTTTAAGAACATTAGGCATAGCATGGAGTGAACAAATGTATTCAGTGGATCTGAAATACCCACTTTCACAGATAAGTTGTCAGAACGTACAGATCAGCCAACAGGCATTATGCCAAACAGTGACTGTACATTATCTTGTCTCATCTCGTATCGTATCATATCCTATCATAATGTAGTCTCTGAGTGCTAATGGTCAGTGAGCAACAAATGGTTTTTATGCAAGCCAGGAAGTCTCTTGCATCATGCACAATAACATATGAGTACCATTTGCAGCATTTTTGGACAAATTTGAGGAAAACCACTGTTTCCTCATTTGCTGACTTGTTTAGGGTTCAACAATTCACATATACCTTTGCCTTGAAGACATAAAATTTACAACAGGGTGAGTAAAATTTGAAAGTAATTGCCCTGGGGCAACCAAAAAGTTTTGTTGTTACCAGCAGAATTTGGTCAGTTTGTGGTCAGTTTGCAAAAGTGAGTTTGAATGCAGGTGAGTAAAATACCAGTAGAATTTGCTCTGACAATTGGAGCAGAGAAGAGAACACATTATGAACCCTGTTGTTACTTTTTAGCACACCATGATCCCTCCTCGAATGGTGAATCCCTAAAACGTAAAATGGCTAAATTACTGGTGTGGATTTTCTTACAGGGGTGGGGGTGGGGAAGCATAATGCAATACATACTCCCTGCACCAAACTAGTGGCCTGACAAGAGGATCCTTATGAGATGCTGCCCACTGTATTTAAAGATTACAGCTGTTCTGTCCCTTTGGACCCTGTAGAGACCATAGCCATAGAAACCCTATTGAGCCAAGCTGATTTTATGCCAGGTAACCTGTTCCATGCAATATCACACATACATGTATATCTAATAAGTCACCTGCAGGTATTTTTACTGAGCTCCCTGACATGTGAAGGTCTATTGGATCTGTGTGACTTCTTTCTATGAATAGGTGACCTCACTTTCAAGCTTTTTGGGACCCCTGGACCTCAAACAAATGTTTGAGAAATTTCTTTCCATCACAGAGAACACCAAACTGCACAGGAAAGGAGGACAGGACTTCTTACTTACCATAAATCTTATTGGTTTTTTTTCTGGAAAAATCCACACCATGTTGGAGTTGGTGTACTTGACGTAAAAGGAGCTTATCAGTACTGAAAACAACGCTTCTTATTGCCCTGAAGATCCTAACATCACATTTTATATGACGGTTCATTTGACTCTTTCATGCACACTTTAATAGTGGATTGAGTGTGATAAATTTATTTTTCATAATATACAACCTGCATTTTTACCATGAACAGAATGTACATGGACTTTGAGATAATAAAAGCTGGACATTTATAATGTTTATATGGAATTCCACAATTTGGTCTCTTTAATCTCCTTATATATTAAAGGAGAAGAAAAAGAAATTTTTTCCCTCTTGCTTGTCTCCCCAACTGATATATATTACAAAGGTCTATAAATGGACCCCACAAAAACCTGTTTATTCCTTCCCATTGTCGATACAACATGATACTGCACACATGTTGTTGTTGAGCATTCGATATTAAAAAATGCTGGTGACTTTTTTACCAATGGTGACCTACTGCCTGCCAGCTGTTCTAGTTCAGGGCTCATCAAACTTGCAGTTTTGCATGAACTTAACCTTCATTGTGTTATGGGGGAAAGGGGCCATTATAATGCTTCATCACTTTCTCTCTGCCTGTCTGACTTTATCAGCATATTTCTCACCTTCCACAAGGTGCTCTGCAACAATTAGCTGCCAACCAGTTGTTCTAATACAACACCTTACTTAACGAAAACTCCCCCACTCCCAAAGAAAACCCAGAAGAACATTAACTAGAAATCCGCTGTTAACCCAAACAACTAACAGCTAATCCCCTGCAACAAGACATCTTCTCCATCTCTTTAATGTTAATGCCAGAACCTTTCCGTGCCTCCATACACTGGATTTGGAGAAGAAATTCTGAGTTTCCCAGGAAAGTTAAGTTGTCCCAGGAGCTTTGCTGGCCACCAGAATCTGAAATACCAGCACAATACTTTACTCCATTGTAGCTCAAATTTATTCTCAATTATCACTCAGGGTGGAACTGGGAGGGTTCCTCTCTGTGATCATTTGTGAGCACAGATACCTTGTTCAAATTCAAGATTTGTCCAAATGATAGATACAAATGGATGCAGCAGTCATGTATCCTTCTCAGCTGTCTCACTGTCAGTCTCATATCTTCAAAGCTGTTATAAACACAACATTCAATTCATGCCCATGGTTGTACACATTTTACACTCATTTATATTATGAAGAAATACAACATGGAGAATGTACAGTTGACGAACAATTAAACTATGGGTGCTGTGTTTACTAGGATGTCAGCTGATTAGTTAAGGTACGTCCATAGTAACAGAGCTATTTGTGAGAGAACGCTCTGGTACTAGTGATCTCATTCACCCTGCAGAATACTTGCACTTTCAGGTACTAAATTTCAAGCATCTTTAATGTTCATGAGTAAAAGTTCCATAATGTCATGATGACATAAGAGGACTTTTTTTTTTTGAGGGGGGCGGGGGAGGATTTGTACCATTAGCAAACATATCCACCATAGTATTCCAGGCATGGGCATGCTTCTTCCAGTTCACTTTGTGATTGGAGGTACCTAATTTATCTTGATATTTCTATCTTCATTGTATATTATCACGATCATTACAAACACATCAACATTGATATGATAAACGAGCCAACAGCAGGTGTAAATCACCTGCACTGAATTTAACACATACATTTGAGTTTAGCTCCAGGTTCTCTTCTCAGGTGTGTTTGGACTCACTTCAGTTGCACCTTTAACTCGATTCCGTTGCGCATTGATCTCGCTTGTCCGAGTTAGACGGGAACCTGGGGCCAAACACAACTGTGTCTGAGAGCCACTTTGGGCAACAAAGTTTATTCAAAATGCTGTAATTGAAAAGAATATGTGGCAAAAACAGGTCTATATTTACTGTACAAATAATGGACACAACCGTAAACTGGCAATCTTCATAATGCTATGTCTCCATCAGAGTAATGCTATATTTCTAAGTCCACATTTAGCAAGAAAGGAGTTAGTATCTGAGCATTAAATTTTCAGACAGTTACACTGCTGTCAAATCATGGCTGATAAACAGTGACTTTCAAAAAAAACAAAACAAAAAAAAACCTTCAGCTTCTCTGAATTCAGTTATGACATGCAATAAAGTATAGATCTTAGAAAAGCTTATTAACTTGACTGCGTTGACAACCTGTATTTCTGTGTCATTAACTACGTTAATGTCATATTGGGCAGTTGATGAGACAGCAATGATACATGATGAAATCTTGTTCCATATAGATGTGGAATCAACTTCTATTTATTGCTTCATTTATAAATGAACTAAGTATAGTGCAAAACTGAAGTAAATATTTTTCTAGGAACATCATTTGTGGTTTTTAATTTGAAAACACTAATTCAGTTGTTTTCCTAATACAGAACCCTAATATGTTGAATGCTGAAGTGTAACTTTGATACTCCTTTGGTACAACATATATCAGTCAACTATAATGTAATACAAAGCCCTACCTCTATCAATACATAATTCAAAGCATCCTGTACAAATTTACAATAAACTCATTTTGGAATAATTTTTAGATGGTAGCAATTCAATTTGTTTACAGACATTTCGGCATTTGTCTTCTTTTTTCTCTCTTTCTCTCTCTCTTTTTTTTTTGAGGGCGGGGGGGGGGGGGGGATTCATCTTCATCCTGTTCCCATTAAACTCACTGCCTGGCTACATGTAGTATGACAGTAAGTGTACAAAAACATTGACTGTTTCAGCACACTCACTCCAATTCCAGTTTTGCTGGAAACTGTTACTGCACTACTCTACAAAACATGTTCGACGAATCATTACAGTGCCCCCCCCCCCCTTGTAAGGCCCCTCTCACCAGAGCACTCTCTTAAAAAGACCACCATTCCTATGCCAAAGTGTGACATTCCCAGTATATCCCCCCCCCACCTCAAAGCCACCCCTCTTCAAAGGCCACTTTTTGGCTGCTTATGGGGTGGCCTTCTAAGAGAGGGACCACTGTATTGCAAAAGCTCAAGTGACAAACAAAAGCACATCCCAAAGGATCAAAGCAGTTCCTATTACAGCAACAGGAACACAATACTTTAATCCTGACTTGGGCTTCACAACACAAGCTAACTGATCTCATCTAAGCTAGCCCTGAAGAGTCTTGATCTGAAAGAGCCTTTATAGTGTTGCCATGGAAACTACTTCCTGTTAACTCCATGTAAAAACGAAGGATAAATTAGTCAAATCAAGTGAAGAAATCAGTTAATGGCACAAGATTGCTGCAGGGAAATGTACAATGTGTAATGGGGATGGAGTTGGTGGGGTTTTTGGTGATTTTTTTTATGTCTGCGCTTAATACATGGTGTATAACCTGGTCAAAAATACATTGTATATGAACTGCATGTTTAATTTTTACACATATGGATTTTGTGTTTGTCTTTATACATCCAATAATAATGAGATCAACCACAGTTTAACAAACCTTTACCTTGTGGAATAAATTCGTCCTTCTAGGAATCACTTTGTTGGTCCTATGTTCACATTTCTTATGAAAAGACCTTTCATTCATGTACCAACATATCTACTGAAAATAGGTTTCACAAGAAGGAATGGTCTAATTCAACAGCTTTCCTACATCCAAAGTGCCCCGAGTAAAGCTCTTTGACTCAGTCTGAAATTCAGCTCTTGAATTACATGTTTAACAGTTCTATTTGTTGTAAAACTGAATAAACTACCAGTACATAGAAAGGAATAGAAAAACGGGTTTATTAAGTTTTCAACAAAAGTGCCATTAATGGAAAATATAAAAGTAAATCAGAGGCACCACACGCAAATCAATGATTCAGTAAATTTGGCAAATGTATCATAACTTGTGTACACCACTCAAGGCAGAGATGATTCTTGGGAGTAAGGAAGCAAGTGAATGAGCTATTACTGATGCAAGGTGACAGCAAGGCAATGACTGTCAGCTGCTGGCCATTCACACCAATGATGTATGTGCATGTATTTACTTGCCAGTTTCCTCTCACACAATCTGCCTACAAGCAGAACAAGTCAGCTCACCATCTAATGCCTTCAATGTTATGGAGTTGAAAGCACAGCGTGGACATGGAGGGCAGTGCTCGGGAGTAGGATCAGGCCTGTCTGCTTTATAATTAACCATTTAATGCCTTTAACATGTTTAACGTTATGGAGTTGAAAGCACAGTGTGTACATGGAGTAGAGTGCTAGGCCTGGGTGGTAGGATCAAACCTCTCTGCTTTATAATCAGTAACTTAAAGGTCAGGCCAACAAAAAGCCCCTTCCTGTGTACCTTAAATCTTTCTGCATCTGACCATCACATGGCACCCAAAACACTACACCTACATGAAGGTACCATCACATCACAAACAATAATGTTCTCTGTATAGTCTTTGGACTTATGAATGCAAGCAACACTATGGAAGATAGCATATTTCTGAGGAGACTCACAGCCAAAGATGAAACAATAAACGTTCTGTTTCTAGGAGGTCGGGCTGATTCCTACTTAACCCTCCCTTCCCCCCCCACCCATCATGCTTACTGAAACAGTCTACACCCCCCTCACCTACCCACCATGCTAACAGAAATAGTCTACAGTTCCCTGTTGCTGTAGATACTTGAACAGATATGAAATCTGCAGAAAATACTAACCTGTTTTCTAGTTTCCATATCCTACCATAGCATAATATACATGTATATTATGACTCCATGACCTTAGCTTTGAGGTACTCTCTCACATCTACCTGTATATATACTTATTTATTGTACTTCTTCTGGTATTTTCTCTGCTATTTGCCTGAGTGGAAAATTTATTCATTCCTTAAAGCCACAGTAATCATTACCATGATTACCAATACTGCACATGCCACATATTGAACAGGCCACAGCCTGGTGTCAAGTCTGTGAAAAGTGCTCTGTTGACAGAAATCTGCTGCTTCTGCAAGTGTCGACTTGACAGCTCTATTACATATATACTGTATTGGAGCTGAACAATATGTGTCCAACAGTTAAATACATGTATTGCCAAGATATAAGCCAATCGGCCAGTTTGACCTTTGAAGGTCATTCAAAGTCAAAATTAACTATGCCAAAAGAGATCTCATAAGTGATAGACCAGTTCATAGGACACAGGTTTATTCAGTTCACTTCGGGCAGTGCACCCTGCTTTGTTTACATTTTGTGCTTGACCACGCTGGCCAGATTACACGTGGAAGCATGAGAAAGTAAAACACAGGAGGTGCCTGGATTTAACGAGAAATCAAACCGTCAGCAAACTATAAATGCATGTTCCATCACTGATGTGACATTTTAGGTAAAAGATTTGCACTGTTCAACACAATCCATGCTGTAATACTAGCGTTGGCCATGGCATCCATTGTAAACATATGATGGCGTGGGCCCTACTCGGCTACTTGCTGATTGGACAATCAGGCCAACAATGGAAAGCATAATTAATAAGGGTCCGGAAAAGTTTGGTACACATCGGTATGAACTGGTCTATTATAGGCCTTAAATCCACCATTACCAAGACAGTATAGATCAATATGTCAGTTTGAGTTTTCAAGGTCAAAAGTGACAACACCAAAGGAACACGCATTGGTACTTTCTTATTAACAATGGGCTAGGATCAACCACTACCACCATATAAGCAGTATGCCTGATTTTTCAGAGCGAGCAAAAAGCTATACTTAACACTATATATGCATCCCCTGTCACAAAAATTCAATGCAATTATTACATCATCATTTTCCCAAATTTGGTGAAAGTCCATCCGGGCAACATCTATGTGTAAAAGCAAAGTACATGTATTCCATTTTGACACATTGTAATACATACACTGTACTGCTGCTGTATGCAACCAATACAGTGGCAGCACTTACCCACACAAGGTCCCAAAGTTTGAAATCCCATAATTTTAATACAACTTAACATAATCCCACTATTTTCTTAAACTTGCATCATTTTTAGCCAGATTTAATTCTGATGAAATCTCATGCAATCCTGTTCAGCCCTTCTAGAGAAGATAAAAATAGCATTAATCCACAAAAGTACACTAAAGAAAATCACAATACCACTTGGTGGCCAAAATGTTAACTAGGTGACCCTAAATGACCTGAAAGCAATAAAGGCAATGGGCCAAGTAGTTCCTGACAATAAGAAATTTTAATATAAAAAAAAAATTTAAAAAGAATGCCAAAAATAGAAAACTTAGTGCATCATTATCTCCTTCACAATGCTGGCATATGCCCACCTGTGAAACACCTGTGTGTGAAATCAAAGCATTCCATGCAACCTATTAGACAATATTGGGATATGCACTGTATTGCTACATGCATGCAAAGTTCCAGCTGTCTGACTGGCACAAAAGTTAACATATCCTCTTCATTTTGCAAACTTTCTTCACTTCTTATCAAATTACGTTCTGATAAAATTTCAAGCAATTCTGTTCAATCAATCTGGAGAAGTCAAAAAATAGCTTTAATATACAAAAAATTAATGAGAAATAGGAAAGGTCAAAGCACCACTTGCTGGCCAAAGTGTGAGCTATGTGACTCAAGGTGGCTGTACCTGCAATATCAAAGCAATTGGCCAGGTTGTTCTGGACAAAAACTTTCTCCCCCAAAATAAATATAATAAATCATAGGAAGCATAAGAAATATTGCTTCATCATCTCTTTCCCACATTGACAGAAGACCACCAGGAGAACATCCATATTTACAATCAAAACACTCCATGCAATCCAAAATGTTAAAGTGTAACGGACAGAGGGGTGATGGATGAAAATGAATTTCATATGCTCTGCTGACTTGTAAGTCAGCAGAGCTAAAAAGTCCTATATAGATTTCCCTGCACATCATAATGGATATATTTTGAATAACCAGTTCCTTCTTCAACTGTGGTATTTCCACTTTAAAATGAGCATTCCAGCAATGCTTTAGTCATGGTAACATTCATTTACAATTTCAAATCATACCCAAATTAATGGGTATTCGTGAAACCTCCCTATACCGAACTACCTTGGGACTGGACAGTAGTGTTCAGCATTAGGAGGTGTCCAGTATATGTAGTTGTTCGGTAAGGGAGGTTTCACTGTACTTACCATCTGGCCCTGCAGAGATACCTCATTCAACTGTTTTTTTTCCCCCATTTTTCTGAAAGTTTTCTCTTCTCATTCATGCAGCTCTTGCACAGGTAAGTGCCCAGGCCGCACGATATTCTCTATGCATTGCTTTTGTCTGACAGAAGTCAGGACTCATTTAACATTTATAAAAACCTTCGGATTCCATCAGCTGACCAGCATGGTCATTTTAATGAAGCAAGATTAAAACACATGTATGCAAAAATGGTCTAGGATTATATCTCACGACATATTAAATGCAAGTTACAATGACCCACACCAAGTTCTCAGGGAATGGTAAGAATTCATGTTAATTCATTATCAAAATATCTGATATATTATACCTACGCACTGAAAACATGAGACACTTATCGAGTTCATTATGTGCCTAAGAAAGCTGCTTCATTAGTCCAAGGTCTGAAGTACTGCATTTATCCTGCTAAGGAACACTGCAGGAAAACACATACAGCGCAATTTGAACAAGTCCATTACCATTATTTTTACCTATGGTGCTACATCAATAAGAAAATTGATTAAAATGAGTTGCCATGGTTACATACCTGGTAACATGCAATTAAGATGGCTGCAAATGCAAATGCCCCAGCAATTCCCTGAGCAGCTTGAGTTTGGAGGAAGATGAGGGAAAAGTGAGTATGAGAGCTGTTGCCTTCTGTGACAGCGGAGGTGTTCAGCGTGGTGGGTAACATGCCTTCCTTGGTTGTGGTCGTTGCCGGGGACTGTGTCACTGGAGGCGTCTCATTACTAAAGGCCATCTGCAAGTGACGGATTGTTGATGAGGATTATAAGGTTCCACCATAAGCAAATGCTGTAAACAAGTATTGATTCCAGTGCCAACCAGCTATTCTTTTATCCCCTTCCACTATCTTTCACGAAACCTGCGTTGAGTCAATGTTCATTCACATTTATATATCCCTATCTCTCCGTCAAAATCTGCAAGTCCTGACCATGAAAAACTCCTGGGTTAAATCTCAGGATGATTAGACTTTCATGAGATCTGTCTCCTATCCAGGATGCCTAATACAAATAGTGCCCCTAATGGAACACGTTCCAGTCATGGTCTATTACTAGCATAAAAATTGAAACAAGACAAACATACATATGAAACCGCCGGATTTACAGCCACTACATCATGGTACACCGCATGCTGACATAACCAATACGTAACACACTGTAATGACTCTCCAATTTTATACATATTTTTAATTGATTTTTGCAAATTTGTTGCCAAACCCTGTAAATACAGCAACCAAATACTGCTGTCTATGCATCTAAAATTTAATATGTTATACACCACCCAAAACAAATGATAATCTATCAGAGATGACTGATTCTTGGAGAAAAGACCTGGGAATGTACACATGAATACCAACCATAGTGAATTATCAATTTTAAGACTGATCGAACACAGAACATTCATAATGTGCACTCTCCAGAATGTTTTACCCAATTCAAACACCGTTACACTGCATCCTGGGTAATCATGTGACAACATGATGAAACAGCGCCACTGTTAGGCTCTGAAATACAGACTTCAAATGCAATTATAGCTAAAACGAACTTTTAATTTTTTTCACAAAAGAAAACTTTATACCAACACTGAAAAATGAACCGCCTTCTCAGATGTGTTTTTAATTATGAAACTCCATATGTAGGGCCTGTATTTTTCCGTTTCAAAATGAGTGTTTTTCCGTTTTGGGAAACTACAAATTCCGTTTCATTTCCGTTTTACTAATTCTAGGGCTCGATTTTAGCACTGGTCAATAAAAAAGGAAAAACAGTTGATCTTATCGCCTCTGGAAAATGTTGATCCATCCACGAACGGCAAAGTGACTCCATATTGTTTACTATGTACGTTGACAGCCTCCACCTACAGACGGCGCTATTATCATTGTACCTCTGTTGCGCGTTATATCTATATGCCATGCAAATGAATGGATATGGTAGTAATGGGGTCTATAGCGCGCAGGTGTCCGGCCTGTCGTTAAATTTGCTCCACGTGGTATCGATAACGCCGCCGACTCGTCAAATTTGGATCCAAGTCCGTGTGTTTTGCTTTATGCGATGACATATGTGGTGATTTTGAATTATTTGAGAGGCAAAATTCACAAATTCCGCTTAATTTCCGTGGCATTTGCCGATTTCCGTTCCAAATCATAAATTCCGTTTGAGATCATAGATTCCGTAAATTCCGTCCGTTTTCCGCGATCGCGGAAAAGTATTGGCCCTACATATGTTCATTTTGGATGATGGACATGGCTTGGTCAGAGCTCTGTCCACATGTAAGTAATCACTTCTGCCTGACCCTTCTTTAACTGGTCTTATTCAAAAATGTTGTTCCATACCATGATGAATGCCCTGTACTCCAGTACAGCACACAGCTGAGCTTATCTTAATATTACAACAGCCCTGTAGCTGTTCCTGTTTTCTATGCAAACAAGACCACCCAGACTCCTGCACAGTCAGACCAAACCAAAATACACTTATTCTTTTTAAACTTCCAAAGCATACTGGGAAGGTTATCAATTTATAGGCTATTAAATCACAGACATAATTACTAATTCCAATTCACCACATTTTTGTGAAATTCACAAAATATCATTTAAAAAACAATTAAAATAGCATTCAAAACATTCAGGTTCTTTTGTATGTGATATTTTGGATGAGTCTGGGATGGGACACAACCAGGTACACCTGTGATTCCTCAAATAGAACTTAGACAAGCATGAACTCTGGCAGGTGCCCTATTCATCTACATGTATGTGTACCCTGCATCATGGGCCAGACAAAAATCTCTCCATGCTTCATCTTCATCATGTTCATTTGGGGACATGTGTATCATCTATACCTCTTCCACACCCTGGATGTGTCTTTGTCAACATGGCTGGCATAACATCACAGTGTATACATGTACATGTGGACACCCAACATTTATACTTTCCAAACTTCACCACAATGAACAATGAGCCTATTATGTGGTGTAACTGAAACTCGTGTAATTTAGGTCTGTAGCTTTAAAGTGTTATGACAGTGATCCACACTTTTAACATGCTTAGTCCTTTAACATCTATGAAACTAAAAACACACTGTTCTGAATTTTGACTAAGCAAATGTATTTAAGCACATGGTAATGTTAAATGTTTCACTTTTTACTTTTTTTAACCTTGGCAGAAGATCTATCTTTTTTTAAATATATTACTATATAGCCAGCTTTTTTATTCTATCACCATGGTTACCATGATCAAATCAAGTATTTCCTTTACTAATTACCTTGCCCAAGTTCTGCAGCTTTAAATTTCAGCATGAATCTAAACATGTAAACATAATCTTAAATTAATGTCAACATGGAAAAGGATATGTTTAGTCTTCACAAAAAAGTAATATGCTGGGATGTGGGTTACAAGAAAAAAACAAAACAAAAATAAATGAAATTACAATGACCTATGAAGAAATCAGATCCTCTAAGCATGCCTAAGTTAAAAGTGGGAGGTCTCCCTCTTGTAGGTACTAAAAAGCGAGAGGGTGTGCGCCAAAGGCACGAAGCATAGCTTGGGGATCTGGGGGCATGCTCCTCCAGGAAAATTTCGAAATTTGCACCTTAATTTCCTGCATTTTGAATCATTTTAAGCACCATGAGAGACATTTCCAATCAATGAAACTAATCACTCGACACACGGATATAGTACAAGAGCACGGCACAACAGTACAACTTTACGGCCACTGATGGAATAATGCTACTTTTCTTCTTTAATTTTACAAAAAAGCGGGAGACATTTTATAAAAAGTGGGAGACTTTGTAAAAAAAAGTAAGAAAAAGCAGGAGATCTCCAGCCTCGGCCCGAGACTTGGAGGCTTTGAGAAATGTGTTGGAACTTTGGGTGCTGAAAAAAACAAAACTAGTTTTTACACTGAAGAATCATCACATTCTTAAATAGGAAATGAGCTGTAAGGTTGTGGTCATTTTGGTTACAAGAAAAGCCATAGCTGAAAATTGAAATTAAATATGTGCACAATCACCAACGGAATTTTACGCAGCTGCCGATATCACAGAGCCTGGAAAGGGGCCTTTCCTTGCTCTGTGATGATAGTACAACCATGTAAACAATAAAAAAGCATCCCCTCCTCCCCCCCCCCCCCCCATCAAACATTAACTCCTTCGCACACGTCAGACATGACACCCATACCCTACATCAGCACTTAATCTAAATACCTCATAATACTCCTGTAGTGTGAAACAAAACACTGTTTCTATTATTTTCACCAACAATTCTGCACTGGGTCAGGTGTTAATCACAGGCTATTAGTGACAAGTTAATCTACACCAGTTGTTATTCAGGTCATTATCACGTTCTTTGTCTTCCAATGCAATGTCCTGTGAAAGGGCATAAATGGTACGGGGTAATCGGCAGAAGTGCAGAAGCAGAAGTGGAAGAAGCAGAAATGGCAGAAGTGGAAGATATTGGCGATTTTCGGCATGTTACTACAGCGTTCAAACATAATCTTTACTTCTGTTGATACATAAGCCATTTGCGCATTCCAATTAAGTTGTGTATTCATCCATGTACCCGTAATATACAGTACAATGAGCAAAAATAGACCCATTCGCTCACGCGGCAGGCACCAGCGCCCGCCATATTGGATTCCGCTTTCTAGGAGGGAGCTACCATTATTTCATTACAGGCATTGGGAAATATTATTATGGGACTTTATTCTGTTGGCAATAACAATAATTCATTTTTATTAGTTGAAATGTGTTACACAAATGCACAGTTAATAGTGTTTATTTCAAAATTTTATATACATATTTAATAATTTCCCCTATTTTATTTTTATATTTTCCCACATAATTTGTTATATTATTAAAAAAAAGAGATTTTTTCATTATCATAACAAACCAGCATTCCATTGAAAATGCAAAATAAGCTAAGTATTCATCTGAGTGTGTATAAATTTCCTTTGCAGCAATTAAAAACAAACCCTTTATGATTTATGATTCATGATTCTCTTAGCCAGGCACCACAATCCCATTTACATGTTGTAATACCTGCCCAGTGTGCCCCCACGGGGAGAGGGAAACCAAACCACACACACACACACACACACACAAAAAAAGTTAGAATGTAAATAAATTAAATTCATAAAAGAAAAGAGTTTTTCTTTGTTTGACATTCTTTATTTCCAAACCATATTGGATTCTGAGTACAAAAATGACGTAAGGGGCTTATCACTTGTTTCATTAGTTTAAATTAAAAAAATATATTTTGCTTCATGAATTTTGATATGTTAAATTGAAATGGATTTGTCTGTATGAGTATCAAATATTCAACGGATTCAAATCAATGGCAAAATACAAACAAAAGCAAAAGAATGAAAAATAAAAATAAAAAAAAGAAAAGAAGGAAACAAAAACTAAATTTTATTATATGAATAATAAGACCTACACTAGATCAAATGATCAAGGTGAAGA
Source organism: Hermodice carunculata (assembly GCA_964020975.1). Classification (NCBI taxonomy): domain Eukaryota; kingdom Metazoa; phylum Annelida; class Polychaeta; order Eunicida; family Amphinomidae; genus Hermodice; species Hermodice carunculata. Next base: position 93,321,656 of record OZ026613.1, on the reverse strand, counting down.
CAGCACCATATAAGTGTGACAGAGTTGAATTGTCAGTGATTCAGTAAGTTTGTGTGAATTTAAACTGTCAACAACATGAATTGTGTTATCTTTGTCTTTGCACCAGAAAGAAATTTCCCAATGATTTTCACCGTTGTAATGAATTTGTGGACTTTGACTTTTAGTAATTGTTTGAAAAGTTTTGGCCAAAATTTTCCATTTTTCATTTTTTTCTTTTTGGGTCTAAAGTTGTGTCTTGGAATCCATTTACATAAGGAAATTGTTGCTTTAGAAGTTTATTTACGGCAGACATATGGGAACTTGTGAGGCAACCATCGTTAACTATTGTAAATTTATCTGTGAAGTCCAGTCCCAAGTTTTTCACCCTTTTACGCTCGTCTCGGTTGCTACTTCTTTCTTTTTTAGGACTAGGTATCTTGTTTTCAAATCAATAAAATCAGTTTGTGTGTCTTGCTTTTTAAGTTGTTTCTTTTTGTGGACTGGGGAACTCATTTAAATCACTTTCTTTATGTTGCTTTTTATTGCTTTTTTTTTAGTGGACTTGGTTAATCATTCATATCAGATTCAACAGTGTTTGCACCTGAAGTTTTGTTATTTGTTCCTGTTAACCCAGTACTATCCTGTTCTTTGTTCGTGGTGACCTGTTGCTTTTTTGATGGTAAACCTAACTTGTGATTTGCACTGCATGTTTGAGATACATGATGATCAAGAGTAATAAATTTTGGTGATTTTTGAAATGACAAACTAAGTCTTGTCAACTTCTTCACAGGTTTCTTTTCAATTTTTGAAGATCTATCAATCTGTTTCTGGTTTGTTTGCTTTTTAACACTCTTTTGCTCCTTTTGACTTGTCATTCATATTTGTTTGGTCATCTTCTTTGTTTTGACCTGTCATTGTTCTCCCTTCAGTAAAGTTTGTTGCATCATTGTAGAGTTCAATTTCTAGCTCCCTAGGAATGGGGGAGGGGGGGGATCTCAGCTTCTGCTTGTATAGTGTTATGTTATTTTTGACACACCGTTCTCTCTTTTTTTTTAAATTCGGTTTTATTATTTTCTACTTCGGTTTCCATTGGACTTGGATGGATTTCAGCCTCTACCTGTATAGTATTCCTGACCTGCTGTGGCGAGTCAAAGACTTAAGATTTTCGTGAACTGTTCTGAGCATGCACTGCATTGCTTGTTTTTATCTGATCAGCCTCTATACCCTGTTTATTTCTTGATACTTTTTGTGTTCTTTCAAAATTAGTTTCCTTTATCGTTTTTACTGTCTTAGGGAATTTGTCTCTGCTTTGTTTAAATAATAATAATAATAGAAAGAAAAATAATAAGTATAAAAACACAAAAAATAACAAGGCCTGTAGGAAGTAAATTGTCATGATGATGATCATAATATTGATAACAATATCAATAATATAATAAGTTATAACAATGATGATATTGATAATAATAATAATAATAATAATAATAATAATAATAATGATAATAATAATAATTAATAATAATAACCACAACATCAATACTAATATGACGACTTGTTTCCATCATTAAAAAAGACAAATTTGAAAGTGAAAGGGGGTACTTCTTTCTAGGCCTCAGTATCAATGAAATTTTTGTGTTATTAGATAGCACAAACTCATATATATATATATATATATATATATATATATATATATATATATATATATATATATATATATATATATATATATATATATATATATATATATATATATATATATATATATATATATATATATATATATATATATATATATATATATATATATATATATATATATATATATATATATATATATATATATATATATATATATATATATATATATATATATATATATATATATATATATATATATATATATATATATATATATATATATATATATATATATATATATATATATATATATATATATATATATATATATATATATATATGTGTATGTATGTATGTATATAAATCCCACTTATGCAATTAAGCCTATTCAGTCTATGAAATTCATGCATGTTAAAAAATGAACACTAAGTAATTTTCTGACGTGTGCAGACAAATTTTTACTTTTTTTATTTAGGAACTAGATGGTAGGCAAATACATTCAGAAAAATAAACATATAAATTAACGTTTAGGGGACCAAGAAAATACAAGAAGCAGACTATGATCCTAATTCTAGATACCCAGCGCCTGGGCAATCTACAATAATGAGGCCTCCCTCAGTAAACATCGCGGACATACTTCTGCTGTTTCCCGGTTTGGTGCTATATTGATCAAGAATTCTTTCGTAATTTATTTTTTAACAAAATTTCTGCCAGTATGAGAGATGTTTTGATACATAGATTTGATTTGATTGCATAGAGAGGTAAGAATATACACTGCCACGGAGCAGCAGAGGAAAACATGTCACTTCTGCTTCTGCCACTTCTGCACTTCTGCCGATTACCCCGTACCGGCATAAATACAGGTTCAAACAAGAGTACCCGGTAGTGTCACAGACATTGTTATTTCAGTGAAATTAAAGAAAATCCCCAGACAACTACTTATGCACTGACTATACAAAGGTAATTTCCCATGAGGGAAGATAAATTGAAAATACATGTACAGTACTACTAAAATGACCAACTTCAAGCCCCCATCAGAGTAGGTTTATGATACTCATAGGCCTTTTAAACTGAAATGACTGCGTCTGACCAAGCTGAATGAGAACAAAGAATTGACTTATTACTGTTCAACAGATTTACACTATATTATAGCTCTTGGCTCCTCAAGACTTCAACATATAGAAATCTCAAAAAAGAATTTTATCTTCAAATTTATTTTCACAGAGCCATCTTAGACTTGCATCATATGTAAAATGACTAGATCTAAAATACTTTACAGCTATGCATTTAAAGATGAACCCCTACAAAAGCCTACTGGTATATATAGCCATGTGCAGGTGTGTCAACATTTTACAGATGAACTCCAGCAAAATCACCTTCAAAAATGAAAAAAAATCATAATTGTAGTGTAACCATGGTTGTCAACAAACAATACCAATGCTTGAACAGCTATGTTTCATTATGCAATATTTTATCTTGGTCCATGTAGCTCTGATTGCCCAAAATAATGCTTTGGTCCCTGTAGAATTTTCCTTTCTTTTTCAAATGAAAAATAAATATTAAAGTAAAAAGTTTAAGTAAAGAAAAGTTTACATTAGAGTAACATTTATTCATGAAAGTCTGCACATAATGTTGATTGCTTTATACTTGCATTATCTTTATTTTCATGTTTCGTTGTGGTTAAATTAAATCTTCAAATGTAAAAATACTGCTTCATTCCAGGACCATGAACATGATTCTTAATTTCCATCACTGAACTTTCATTTTCTGTAAACACATAAAAAGCACTTTAACATGGATCTGTTTAACAGTTTACAGGAACATTTTTGACAGGCCATATATTTGGGGGTCAAATCACAAATTCAAGATCTTTAAAATTTGCTCACTGTTGGAAACCTAAAAAAAATTTACCTTTGAAGTTGACAATGAAGTTTGCTGATTTTACCAATAATAACATTTAACTCCCTGGCATGTACAAAACTTGAATGCCATAAAATATGGAATTCCCAATGAACATCAACATTACATGACCAAAAAAAGCCCTACATTCAATAAGTTAATGAGTGGGCCCTATTCAACTTTTAAATGTTTCATATGCATATTCAGCAGATGCATGTGAATGGGCCTATATTACTGATACATGTACGTCATATTAACAGCAACGGAAAACAGAACTGTCCCTGGTATTTTTTTGCCAAATTAATACTATAAACCTGAAGTATCTGTCTGGAATCCAATGCCTCACACACATTAATTAAAGACAGCCTTCATGACTGACGGTATTTCCCTGTATATACATTTGTAAATGACTTGAGACCAATGGGAATTTTGCTTAATGAGAGGGCTACTTCATGTTACCAAATCTGTACACGTGTGTCATCAAGCATATCAGTGTGATACGATTTCAGTTTCAGACAGTTGCACCACTCATAAATATGAGTTGTACATTTTGATCAAGAAATTTGTGTCCTGACTTTCAGACTAAAAATACACATGTACAAATCAAAGACCCACTGTGACTGCAATGTCAAAATTAACATCATGGTGAGAGTTTGACACTCTAAGTGTGGTAATTTTTTCCACAATGCATGCATTTTACTGTTAGGTCTCACATACATCTGTCCACAGTTGACAGGTATCAGGGATGTGCTGTTCGAACTTTTATTATATGACTCATTTCTTGACCTTAACAGCAGGTCATAAATGTGAAAAGAAACAGACCTGTGCACAGTTCTTCTACCTGAGTCATTGAATGGATGGGTAACCAGGTCATGGTGAACAGGAAAATAGACTACAAAACCATGCTCCATAAAGAAACGGACAGCGGCAACATCAAAATGAAAGTTTTAAAATCAAACTCCTCAGTTTGTTTCTGTATTTGTACTTCAGATGACGGCAATGGACATGGAAAGTAAAAAACTTGGCTGACAGATTTTAGATATTGATGGTACATGTATGGAGGTTCAGGGCATTTCACTTTTTGAGATACACAAATATCTTACCAAATGAAAGTTCTTGCATTGTAACTCTTTCTTGGTTTCCTCAAAAATATTACTATTTGTCGATGTATATGTAAGACATGCCAGAATATTCAGGGACCACTGGTGCCATTAGTTAAATGCTAATATTTCATTCGTTTCGCTTAAGAAAATTGCAAATCACTAATGTATTTTAACATCAGGCATAAGAGTTGAATTTTACAAGTCAAGCTTTCACACTTACAATTACATTTCTAATGCATGTATAGAGCATAGTTCTGTTAGGACTACAATCATGTACAATATCCAAGCCCCATTTAAAAAAGTTCTAAAGTGGTCAGGTGGACAGTGAAATTCATCAAAGCAGGCCCATGACCTTGGAATTTCAATCAAAGTCATCCTGTGCACTTTTGGCCTGGCCCTTCCAGAAGACCATTATCACGTGCAATATACAAATTTATGCTAATTCAAATTGAGCTCATCAAGTTATCAAGGCCTATCAAACTATAAAATTCACTAATATAATCAATATTTATTGATTAAGTGACCTTTGGAATTCAGTCCATGTCAACCATGTGCAGTCTCAAACTACCCCTGTGTGTCTAGACCACTATCACTATTTACATTGTATAATATTGATCACAGTCCAAGCATAAATATAACGTAGTTCTCCAGTTATTAAGTAAAACAGTTGGGAAAAACAACAAACTACAGAAAACGAGGAAATAATCACCAAGGTCCCTATCTGCCCTAAATCTCATCAGCATGAAGCCTTTCATACAAATCCATGACATTTTAGAGAGTTACGCCTTATATTTTTCACAAAGAAGGACCAAGTCCTCCCACAGAAGTAAAATTCTTACTGTAGAAACAGTCAATTCACTACAGGGGCACTGTTATCTCCAGGCACCAGGTCAATGTCACCAACATGCAATCTAAACCTGGCCTTTATAAAGTACAACCAACATCAGTCTTAGCTCACATAGTCCTGGTGTTACCCAGAAATAAAATTCACAAATATCATCCAGCAGCACTGAAAATTACCTCAAGGTCACCCAACTGTAATCCCTACATAACCCTCATACAGGACCATTGTCATGCCAAATTCTAAGTCTCAGTTTGAACAGTTCCAAAGTTATTAACCTATTCAAATGCTGCATTCATTAAAATTGCCCAGTGACCTTGGGAATAGGGTCATGGCAGAGCTGTACAATTCACACGTCCTGTTGTCTGGGACATGTGAAAAAATGCTGCAGAACAAGTAAAAGTTGAAAGCAATAGCAAAGATAGGGTTACTTTTACCCAGACAAGTGAACTTCAACGAGATTTGCAGAGTTCAGGGCCATGGTAACTAATATGAACATTAAGTGAACTAGAGACTCAATGATGTCTATTTCAAAGTAGTTTCAGTAGGTTCCATTGAGCCTTTTAAAGACCCCACCCCCAAAAATGAATGAATGAATCCAAAAATCACAGAAGCACGTCCTTAGGAAACAAAAACTTAGAAGTGACCCGCCTAACATACATATCACAAAGTTTGATGATCTCATTCTGGTCAAGAGTTCTCGAGAAAATTTCCTATTCATGCATTAATAAACACTCAATACTAATCATGCAAACAAACAAGTATTTTTGTTGATCATCAAACTAGTCAACATCACCTACATGATGTCACTGTCATGATCCTTGTACTTGATTGAACTAGCTGCTTGACTGTACTTCTCATAATGCTGGGACATCAAACATTGTGCAGATCTGCACATGCATCATTTAGAAAGTGGACTGGGTTCACAGACTCTATGTGACCCTGATAGAAAAAGTTTTTCCATCAAAACTGAGACAATATTTGTTAGAGATCGTTTGGAGTCATTGAATATGTATTGAACTACAGTGTCAGTGAGAGATGTTGTATGTAGATTTTTCCTGTACATCCTCATGGAATTGTACACATTTATGAACTTAACGTGTTAGGGGCCGTCCATAATTATCAACATTTTCATCTATGTCCAAAATGCCCATAAATTTTTACCCCCCCCCCTTCCTCGTTTATGGCCATCATCAACATTTTTTCCAGAAATATTGCAAATACAGACACTCAACCTCATATAATATGACTGAAATGCTTAGACAAGGAGTGCATATAGTTTTCCTTGTCTAAGCTTAATAAAGTCAATTTATTCTTGTATAAATATTTAGCAAATAAAGGGGACAAACAAAACATAAAACTTTACTTTAATATTAATTTATTATTTAAAAAAAGATATCATTATTGTACAAACTGTCCTGCTTTGATGGTTGATGGGAAGAAAGGGTTAAAATGCAAAGTGACACCTGGTGGCAGGTTGAAATTTTACAGGGGAACTGAAAATGTTGGATGTAGAAAATCAACATTTTTCAGGGTTGAAAGTAGGGCCAATAATTTCCATTTTTTTCCAAAACAAAAGTGGAATTGTGCACTTTTTCATCCTTGAAACGGAATTTGATATTTTTATGAATTATATATAAATTTATAGCAGTGAAATGGAATTTGAAAAATTTTTGCTGATGAAGCAGAATTTCTCTTTTTTTGAAACGGAAAATCATTGGCCTTATGAAAGATATGGTCATCTGGCTCTGACCACCTCGCCCCTTACGGCCATTTTGGACATTGATGAAAATGTTGACAATTATGGACGGCCCCTTAATTGAAAAAAGATTCTGACAATAAAGTTTAGCATTGTATCAGCAAATAAATACTTTATTTAAATTCTGATAGGCACACCTGATCCTTTATACACACAATCGAAGAAGCATACATGCAATGTGAACCATTAAAAAAACAAAAACAAAAACAAAAAACAACAAAACATGCAATGTAGATGCAGGCCTTGGCATTAGGTCCCACTGTCTGGGATAAGTAAACAGCTTTGTTACATGGAAACCCATTTGTAACTTGTCCCAAATCCCAGCAAAATTGTGTCTGCCAAGCAGTACAAAAACTAGACATACCTTTAACGCAAAGCATTGACAAAAGGGTCTGCCAAGACCTAATGAGCAGGTAATTAGACTGCCATTTGCTCAAATCAAGTCATGGTGACACCAAAATCAAATCAGTTCATTTTGCCAGATAAGATAAGAATATTTCCAAATGTGAGCAAAATACATAGAGGCATTCTGTAGATATCATGGTCAGGAGAGTGTGCACATCCGGACAGATGGAAATCCAAACAGACAGACAATCCAAAAACATAAAGGGTCCCCCCATGGGGGCGGATCCTTGAAAACCCTGATGTACAAGTTGCACATGGTAAAACTGAAGTCTTTACTACTCATTTGTCATCAAAGTGATTAATGCACATTGCTCATCCTGTCAGTTAATAAAATAATGCATGTCACACAGTGAATGCACTTTCTGAAAGGGGGGGGGGGGGGGGGGGGGAGAACAGTGCAAATGAAACAGAGTTCTTACAAACTCAGGAACCAATCATTTAATTGTATGTCAGTGAAATAAGGAAAGTACATGTACATGTACCAATTGTTTTTCACCTTCACTCAAACTCTTTTACATTATATTGCATTGTATATTATTATTTACAGTGACTGCACAAAAAGTTTTTTACCAACAGATTATTTCAGGATGATCATCTGTTGTGACACCTTGCCTGATGTTACCTTTGTGTTAATTGAGCACCCAATCCTTGGCATGCTGCTGTTTATCGTGAAAATGAATATCAATCTTTCATCTTTCTGTGTGTCTTTCACAAACAAAAAACAAAACAAAAAAAACAAAACAACAAAAAAAAACAACAAAAACAAAAACAAAAAAAAAACATAATAATAAAGTGCAAATACAACTGTATACAATTGTAATCTTGATCACTTGAAAATGACAGACAAGTGTTGGGTGCAGTCCTTGTACATTGTGCAAGTTTTACTGGCAGTCTGTTGGTTTGGGTGGTTAGGCCAGCCTTAAAAATATTTCTGTTTCGTATAACAAGGCCTTGAAAAATTTGATGAGGCAGGGAGGATTTTTCTTTTTTTTTTTTTTTTTTTTTAAACTAGACATACCTACTACGTATAACTGCAATATGGGCATCATGCCAGTACGGGGACTGATGGACTTAGTATTGATACAAGATAAACACGATTCCAGGTTCAAAATTTTTTATTAAATCTGTATTAAAGCAAGAGGCTGCCACAGATGAGGTTGTAGCAGGACAATATATGCTTCAGGCTGGTTTGCTGGTGCTGAGACAGAGTAGCCCTACCGTAAATACACCTTGGCTTGGCTTGAATTGGGGTGGGTCTTTTGCTATTTTAAACATGTACATGTACAGGGCTTCAAAAAACAAAGGATTAGCTTAATTATAAAGTTGCCCTTTTTTTAAAATATCACACAAGAAAAAGAGTAAGATATCAAATACAAATGTGCAGTTTTAATTTTCACTTGACAACAGCAGGGGAGGGGAGGGGTGTATGATGAGGGTTCCGAGAGTAAATAATTCAAGTCATGAACACACCTCTTTTGTGTGTATGTGCAGGGACGTGGATTAAGAGTTTTATTGCTCTATGGTCAAGTCAGATTTAATCTCGGGCAATTCAAAATTAATAGGTACTTGCCCAGTCGGGCAACCAACTTTTTTTTTTCGCTGGGAACTCTATTCCTCAATTTTTCATGACACAGTTACAAGTTGCAGTTGTTTGCAAGGCTGGCTACCGGGGGGGGGGGTCTAATCACTTAAAAAATCAGAGCTTTCGCAGCACGCGCGTGGGGCGCCGATAGGTGATAATAATCGCTAATTCATAAACTTTCCAAGTTTAAACAATTAGTTGGTCCGCAGTTGTATTCATCACAACTTTATCTCTGTCAGCACAAGCAGACATTTTCACTGTCATACACTACATACGATTACGTTACGATAGCAAAGGTACCGGCAGTAATTATCGGTTTGCTGAGCGGGGTCACCGTCAGTGTGATCTGCCCCAACGATGTCAAAGCAGGGTCAAAATACAATAAAATTTGCATGGCGAATTCATCTGCAAATTAACATCAAATGCCATTTATCGGTGGGTTCTAACAGTGTTGGAAAAAATAGGTGCCTTGACAGGACTTCCAGTCACACGCAAGTGACAGCGCGGAGTGGATCTGCGGTGAACTGACCCAGTCTCACGGACTGATTTGGGACACATTCGGCTATTCCCGCTATCCCCTACCTTTGCGTATTTGCCTGTGACTCCAATAATTGTTGCAATTAACACTGGAATCTTTATTTACGCATGCTGCAATATAAACAAAGCTTCCCGTTTGTGTGTTCCCTCCGTAAATTACGACTGATTCACACAAGTTCACTGGGCAGAAGCCATGATGAAAACATTGTAACACGAGCCGTGATTGGCTCATTTTTGCATGTGACTCAATTGACCAATCGAGTGATGTGTTGTGCATCAGACCACATGGCCAAAGCAGCTGTGTGTGTACAGTTGCAGGAAAGATGTCGACGGTGCGCACACTCGATTTCTGATTTGAAATGTTAAAATTTTCGTTTGAATTTGATTTAGGAACACCTTTTATTGCAAGGAACTTGCCAATACTGTATACGCAAATTTACTACGATGTACTGATAGCATTCATGGTGGGTACGCAAACGATATGCGTTTACAGAACTGCAAAAGGGGGTGGGCGAGTAGCGTTAAATCAAGCCTGAAAATTTTTTTTTGCACTGTTGAAAAAAATATTCCAACCGCAACGTTTTGCACACTCTGGACGGGTTATACGAAACAGAAATATTTTTAAGGCTGGCCTTACTGTAATATCAACTTGAAGTTGGTCTTGGGCCTTTCTTTATGGTGTACATAACAGTTGCCACATCATGTATTTGTTACAGCCCACAATTTCTGAGGAATCACTTCAAGAATAGTCTGTAATTATCATAAGCATGAGAAGAATAACTTCAATACATGGAGAACTGAAGTGGTATTTAAGATGGATTTTCAGGCAACCACATCTGGTGTCATATGGTAATTTAACACATGTGTAAATTCAACCTAAAAAATTTGTTCAGTAAATATTATTCTAAGAAGATAGTCTTCAAATATGCATAGAAGGTGTCAACATGGTAAATATCTGTGGATTTTGATTTTTCATTTGAAGGTTAAATTTGTGGCTGTTTGAAGAACATATTGTATTAAATTATTATATTATATAGCAAGTCTACTCCTAAAGTATACACACAAAACACAAGACTCAAATTAGTCATCCCCATGTCAATTAACATTAAATGTAAAGACCATAAGAAAATGGCATGGGTCAGTTCTTAAGTATGGCTGATGAACTTAAACTACCAGCGGAAAGAAAACTGAAATGCATTCTGTATTGTATGTCCATACACTCCCACATTAAACAAACCAAGAATTTTAAGCAAACAAATTTTACTTTTGCCTCTTATCATGCTTATAGAATCTGACTTTTGCACACATCTAGGGATGGGAGTGATGGTATATACTACAACAGCCCGACACATCTCCATGTACCTCACCTGTCACTATTGTCCATTCTATACTTTTTTTTACCTATTGAAACTAAAACGTAACACAACACTGGCACAACCAGCATGGTATATGATGTATTTTTGAAGGTCATATACTTTACTACTCCCCATCTAGTGATTGTGTGGATTCTGTGAAAGACATCAAATATCATGACCGCAACATGAAGTGCTATACTTTTTTTTACCTATTGAAACTAAAACGTAACACAACACTGGCACAATCAGCGTGGTATATGATGTAATTTTTAAGGTCATATACTTTACTACTCCCCATCTAGTGATTGTGTGGATTCTGTGAAAGACATCAAATATCATGACCACAACATGAAGTGGCAGGTCATGATATCCAATGGAGGTCATAGAATCAACACAATCACTAGATGGGGAGTATTAAAGTCTATTCTAGCTAGACTTAATTGATTCTAATAATAACCCCCTATGCAGCACTTTCCGCATAATACACAGGTCTACAAGCCACCTTGTTGATCTTCAAGTAATAATAAGCTGTGATTACTACTGATACTAATTCTGGTTAAAGATCAAAATGCAGCCATCTGATTGGCTGTTGCCCGCTGCCCATGATAGAATAGCAGAAAGCCACAAACAGTGCCACCAGTACAACAACTTGAGTGACCTGTGTAGATGAGTGGAAGCAATTTGAAAATATTATCTACAAGAAGGAAAAAAAAAGAAAGACACAAAGTTATATAAAGGAATGTTTATGCAAATGGTAGTTGATACTCACCATACTGTTGTATGGTGAGTTTCAACTACTGTTAATTAATTCAAAAAAACAAGACAACCCATGACAAGCAGACAAAGGTTAAGTTCACTTGGTATTGCCAATATCAAGTGAACTTAACCTTTGCCTGCTTCTCACGGGTTACATCGGTGTCATACTAAAATATTATATGGCTATATATGGTGACATAGCAGAGTTCCTTGGGCTTGGTGGCACCTGCATGATCTCTTGCCTGACATTTTCAATGACCAGTGTACAAAATGTCATTGGTGTATACATCCTCCTGCATCACACACTTATCAACTGCCCAGTCCCAAGAATTAAGAGAGCCCCCAGGAAGTGAACTGGACCTTTATAGGCAAATGTAGAAACATAGAGCATGGCTGGGACCAGTTATAACAGATCTACAATAACCTAGTTGAGACATGATGTATACCACACAAAATGGTCAAGCCCGGTGAAAAGAACAAACCACCCTGGACTAGATACCATTCTATAAGCAGGGCCAAACAGAAGAAAAGAAGACAGTGGGTCAAACACAAGAAAACAGGTCTATTTGCGGATAAAATGATGTACAAACACGAAGTACAAGGTTATGAGAATACTGTACAAGATGCTAAGAGCCACTTTAAGGGTAAACCCCTCAACAATATTGGAAACAATCCAAAGCTGTTTTGGAACTACTCAAGTCATTTCACCAGGAGCAGTTCCACAGTCGACTCACTATTGCATGAAGGCAAACATGTTACTAATGATGAAAACAAAGCAGAAATCCTTAACAACTTCTTCGCGGAGTCGCTACTACAGGAACCTCCAATAGACACATCTCTACCAAAAGATCCAAACGTAGACCACATTCTGAGAGAGTTGCAGATCACACCAGAAATAGTCCAAAACAAACTAACTAAGTTAAAACTTAACAAGACAAATGGACCAGATGGCATTAGTGTGAATATCTTAAAGCAGGCACTTAGTTTAGACAATCCTCTTTTTTTCCTATTTCTTTAATAGATCAGTACAAACTGCACAACTCCCACAAGACTGGAAGGATGCTAACTTAACGCCCTAGGGCCTGTATTGTTCCGTTTTTAATGGAAACGGAATAATGAATTTTTGTCACCTCTGAAACGGAATTTGCTGTTTTGGCTTAATGTGTTTTACATACAAAGAGAACTACTGAAATGGAATTTGGAAACTTCTGGCGGGTGAAACGGAATCTTTTTTTAAACGGAAAAATACAGGCCCTAATGCCCCTACACAAAAAGGGGACCGATCAACTGCCAGCTATTATCGTCCGGTCTCCTTAACCAGCCAAATTGTCAAAATCATAGAGAATCATGCTTGATGGAATCCTAGATGTCACTTCTGTGAACAACACCTTTAGCTGCCATCAGCATGGCTTCCAAAAGAACAGCTCCTGCATTACTCAATTGCTTGAATGCCTACATGACTGGACTGAGAATTACGACCAGCATGTCGAAACTGACGTGATTTATCTAGATTTCACTGAGGCATTCAAAACTGTCCCTCACTGGAGACTACTTCACAAACTAAAACAAGTCTTCTTATCAAACAGAAGGTAAAATGTCATTATGAGAAATGGTACGTCAAGTTGGAGAAAGGTAAGCAGTGGAGTGCCTGAAGGTTCGATATTAGGCCCGATTCTGTTCCTGGTCTATGTAAACGACATACCTGACCTCATCCACACAACTGCGAAGATGTTCGCTGATGATACTAAGGTGTACCAAAAGATAAAAACAAAAGAGGACTGTGAAACCCTACAAGATGACTTGAATTCCTTGTCAGCTTGGTCGAAACTATGGCTACTAAAATTCAACACCAGCAAATGTATGGTACTTGAGATACAAGAGTCAATTAACTACATGTACACCCTGAACGGACACTTCCTACAACAAACAGATAGCCAAAAAGATCTTGGAACCATCATTTCAGAGACCTCTATCTCAGTAAACACATCAATACAATAATCAAGAAAGCAAACTAAAGGATTGAAATGATCAAGAGACGTTTTACCAACCTCACAGAACAAAAAGTCAGTACGCTATACAAATTGATTGTAAGACCTGTACTTGAATATGGGGTTCCAATGTTGAGTCCCTGGCAACAACAAGATATTAAACTTTAAAGTTTAAGAGTCAATGCAGTGCAGGTGCTTAAAGCTATGTAATAGTAACCTACATGATATGTACAAAACCAACCCTGATACTTATTTCACTCAGCCAAGCAGAATCTTGAGAGGACATAGATTTAAATTATTTAAGAAACAACACCGAACATATGTGCAAAAGTCCTTTTTTTCCACCAGAGTGGTCTCGCCATGGAACCAGTTACCAGCTAGTGCTGCGGAAGCACCTACCCTGCCAATTTTCAGAAGAAATTTGAGATCCCTACCCAACGGGCAACAGGAACAATCAACTAAGTATACCAAGCACGTCATGATAAAGCAAATTCCTCTGATCTCAGCTTTACCTGGATTACCAAAAATCCAGTTCCCCATCATTTGTTTCTAATGAGTAATGTGCAATGAAAAATCCCCCCAAAATACCCACACTTTTATGTAAATGCAAAATAAAAATTAAAAAAAAAAAAAAAAAAAAAAGCAACCAGCTAACTAGTTTGTTTTCTCATGGAATTTTGAAACAGGCAAATATTAAAACCACAACATACTAACTTACTAAGTAAAATAATACTTGCAAAACAAACCTTTACATTTTCTTTGCTTGTTTCTAGATTACTATCAAAAGCTCGGAGATATCTGCATTTAAATGACAAAATACTAAAACAACATTACCCAGTAAGAACGACTCAATGACTATATGTTTTGTCACAATTCTCTGTCATCAGGATATAGACATGATAAACAAACGAGGAAAGCAATAACATGCCGAACATGCGTGACAACACCTTAGCAAACGACGAAAGTTACGCTGTTTTACCTTTTATGGGATCGTCGATCACGTTACTGTAGTATCGAGTATGGACTTTGTATGGCGAGTATCAGCTACTGTTAAATGTTAAGATTATACTGAAAACGTTTCTGTCATTGTGCGACGATTATCTCCTGGTTATATTATCCATCATTCCCCCAACCTTTCCAAAATGGCACCATTGGCATTGGCAGATGACGCAGGGGTCACATGGTATGATGTCATCTACATGAGATTACTGGTTTCAAAATGCAAATAAGAGGCCTTGACACGTACTGAGTAAGAAATTGTCTGAATAACCAGATAAATAATCGAAATTTTGCAGAGTAGGATGTATACTGATCACAAAAATTTTAGCTAATTGAAGACCAAAGAGATGACCGATGAAACCGGAAGTGGTTCTCCGCTTTATGGAGGAAGAAAAACATTCAAGATGGCGACAGACCGGGAAGGCTGAGAGTGCCAAAGAAAATCCCCCTTTTTTTATGTATATTTGATTAATGTACTATAAAGATGTTGCCAAAACGACAAATGAAAGGAAAAGGTATGTATAGGACTAAATCTAGCGATGTTGTGTGTGAAATTGCACCCAAATGCACCATGCCAATTTGGCGTGAATGCAACGCTGGTGATCAACAGAAGCGCCACCTGCCGAGAGGCTGATGCATTAATGTACTGTAGCTGATGTTGCATTTGAAATATGGCACATTCATATTAGCTGCGGGTCTGCGATAGCCCGTAGAGTGGAGCAAGGAAATGCCCGTATTTAAAAGCAGTTTTCTTAATTCTCTTACAAATGCTTACGTCAAGTACTTTATTTTGTTCACCTCTGGGGCCACTAGGCAGTGCATGGCCAGGTAGTCTCCACTAACCATGTACAGATACAAAAATCTTTTTTATTGTCGGAGATGGAGTAAATACAGAACATCACATTAGCTCGTCAAGAGCAAGTCAGTCCGAGTATTGACTGAGATGTAGCCCCAGCAGGCTTCTCAGTGTGGCCAGTCACTTGTTCACCTCCAAATCTGGTAAGTCTTTGGTGAATACTGCACTTGAAATCATAATTTTCAAAATCAATATTCCTTATTTCAAGAAATGTTAGAACTAGTGATTCGGTATTATTATGTTGCCTTGATTGGCTTGAAGGGCAGCTGGTCAGTTATTGGAGTGGCCTCTCAAACATGTCAAAGGAGGGAGTACTGTTGCAATAAACTTTCTTATGGAAGATACATGTACATTTATTCTATTTTCAGGGCATCCCCCTCCTGGAGACTTCATTGCTTTAGGTAATGTGCATGTTTACTTTACATACTGTAATATTACATATGTAAAGATAGTGTGAAGTAAATACATAATGTGAACACATAGATAACATCCAGTAATATGACATCTGTACAGGTAGTGAACAGTGAAATTTGTGCAGAAAGACACAAATTATTACGGATTACTTGGCTACATTATCATGAACTTATATCCTTGAACTAAACATGGAGCTACTATGGATGGAGGTACAGCTAACACTCATCAATGGAAAAAGCTCTGTGACAGCCGCTGATAAAATCTGGCCTCTTATCTTATATTAATTGCCTCTCCCCCGCTGCGAATACACAACACCGCATGCACTGTGAGTCGCATGCCAACATGTGGATCGGCACTTTCCGCCTGTCTACATCGGGTGTTTTCTATATTTGTAGTTCTGTTGTTTTGACAACAGTGATGTCGATGTAAGCTGGAAGAAATGTGCCACCTCCGATTTTTTTAAAGTTTTTTTTTTTTCTGTTTACGGAGGTGTTTTGTGAATGTATGATAGAGGAGACTGGTGAAATGATTTACTGTGAAAATCCCAATTGTTCAGTGGAGTGGTTCCAAGTTACACCATCAATGCGTGGGATTGACGGAAAATACCATTTCGTATTATCGCCATCTATCCTGTTTAATATTGACCAGAACCTGGTGATTTTTCATAAATTTTATCGTCCGACACACGCCGACATTTATTTCACTCATCTTCTTGTTTAAAATAGGTGTTTCCATGATCAGTGAACATGGTTTGCACGTCAGCAAGAGAGCGGCAAGCATACTTTTTATCGTTGGAATGTAACAAAGTTTGCTGACCTTTGTTGGTCATTTTAATGTTGATTATTCACTCAACCCGTGATAACTTCGTCGGATTTCATCCGATTTCAATAATTCAAACACCATTGGAAAGCATGCGCCATGAGCAGTAAGAAAAAATGACTCCGATTAGCACCGTTGCAAAGATATAGACTATTCAACCCTCCCGGACACGAGAGCGGGAGAGGGTATGCTTTCGACGCGCCATCTGACGGCAAATCGGTGCCGGTCACAGGGCTGCACATCAGAGACGGCTTCGCGACCAGCCAATACACAGCCTGCCCCTTTGAAGTTCAAAGCAGCGCACCGCGGTAGCTGGCGATAGGATTTCTGTGTATTCAAAGCTGTACCTCCATCTATAGTAGCTCCATGAACTAAACATTGATTTTCATTAATTACTCAGCAAAGTATTGGCATTACAATTTATCCAGTATTACACACTGGTTACACTACTTTCCCTAAGGAATGATTGTCATGATTCATCATTTTGAATTGTTACATTGTACTTGACATGGTGTAAAATTAAGGGGAGTTTCAGAGTCTTCACACCTGTAAATTTTCAGGGGGACTTATGAAATTCAAGGCCAAGATTTAGTATGTTTGATTAAATACAGATGAAAAATACTAGGCAAGGGCCTGACAACAATGGTGTGAGAAAACTAGGTCCGCATATTTAAATTATAGTCCACCCATCTGGTGACGTGGTGCAGAGTGCAGTGTCAACATTAACACGTGCTGCTCTTTGATTAAATACAGGGCACAGCATTAGGGAAAGCCCCATTGCCTTGGGCAATTATAAGTTATATCAGAGCAGCCAAACATTTAAAGTGCAATAGGAATTTAACCCACTTGGTGCCGAAAGCATGGAAAAAAAAAAGATAATTGTGAGCAACATAGATGAACAACCGTTTATGTCAACCCTTGTCTATAATTTGTTATACTCATGATGACACTAGGTGAAAATCAAAGTACAGTAAAATCTGTGTTAAGTGGGCACCCTTGGGACCAGGCAAAAGTGCCCACTTAAGAGAGGTGCCCACTTAGGGTAGGCTCAGCCCGCTGGGCCATATAGTAAAGTACAAGTAGATGTATATGTATGTAATACTCTGTAGGGGTTAGTACAGGGCATTAATTTAGAACAGATTATAACCAACATCCTTGACATACTTCCTTTTATCAACCAGTTATTTCCAAGCTAAATGACAACTACCAATTGAAAAAATTATGCATTGGAAACATTAATATCAGTGTTAAATGTCACTTGAAAAAGTCTGCGTGATTACATGTGTATCTTTGTTATAAACAGTCTTCACACTGTATTTGTATGCATTTGCAGAAGCATATCAGCCCTGCTAGGTCAGCTCACCACTTTATATTATCAGTTGTTTTACTCTGTCTTTGTGTGGTTTTCCTTGTTTTAACCAGGATTTTGTTCATTGATGCCTCAATTTTAAGTGATTCCTAATACATTTCCGAGTCTTTACAGGTCTCTACAGATATTTTATTGCATGTACAGTGTACATGTGCGTCCTTGTATTTAACAGTCTTCACAATGTATTTGTAAGCAATTTCAGAAGCATATCGGCCCTAGTAAATATGTTTTAAAGGGATTAGTAGAGCAACATAACGCTAAAAACACACTGTAGCACATGCTCTGTGCCTTTGCATCCTCCTGTTGGTAAGAAAAACTGCAGTTTGGCATATTATTGGGAGATATTTGAAGGGTAAACAAAAAGCAAAAAATTATCGTGCCTACTTAAGCAAATAAAGGTATACAAAATATCCTTTTAGGGTGCCCACTTCGCAGAGGGTCCATTAACATGGGACTTGATGAGGGAAAAAACAGGACCGGGCAAAAGGGCCCACTAAACACAGGTGCCCACTTAGTGGACGTGCCCACTCGGACAGGTTTTACTGTACTTAATATTTCATTCCACCTTCCACCCACCCAAATTGGTATTTAGAAAATGAAGACTTGCCTAAAATCCACACCAGTGTACCACAAAATTTGGGTTTTTTTCTAGTAAGATACAAGCCCATCCACCCCACCCCACCCCACTCCCCCCATCATACTCAAAGTAACAATTCAAAAATGATGAAAGCCTTGAACCAGCCCTAAACATGATGTCCATTCGTTGATTTTGTATGCAAAAGCAACAAAATTATTAAAACATATACAAAGTATTGTCAAGTGCTGCATTTGAATATGTAATTTGATAGTGCATGTCCAAGAGAAGTGCCTGCAAGATATTGCTTGTTAGGTGTGATTTACATGATTTGGTTACATCAAGGGTCGAAATTAGGGGTAGCATTGGCAGCATTTGCTACCAACTGTTATGATCTGCTACCTAGATTTGTTGTGTGGTAGCAAACCTTTGCTGCCAAAATTTTGCGGGTCAAAAATCACAAAATCATTTTCTGTCAAAAAGTGCCTCAGAGTGCATCAATTTGCATGCTTAATTTCAATATTTTCGGGGGGGGGGGAGGAGCATGCCTCCACACACCCCAGGTGGGCACTAGCCAAACCCTCCTGATTTGCTACTCAATTCTCAGATTTGCTAACAAAAATTAAACTTGGTAGCAAACCCTTGCTACTAGTTAAAATCAGTTAATTTCTACTCCTGGGTTACATGTCTGTCAATGTATGAAGTGTCACTGTAGTCATTATTTGCTGCGTGTACCTGCAGATGGCTTTCTAATTTGACACACTCATTTGACTTGCAAAGAAAAATATCTCAAAAACTTCAGATTTGGAAACAGACATTATTCAGTTGACATCAAATCAGACAATTGCAAATTCCTTGCTGCCTAATGAGCAGATATTTGTACATATTTTTCCATGGAAATTTGGACAATTTTAATTTCATTGCTACAGTAATATTATTCCAGTGTGCAGAGTGGAAGACTTCATATTTGTAAAGGAGTACACATGCATTATTATGAAAACGTCATATACAGTCAACTTGTTTTTTGTTGTGGTGTTGATAAACATGGAGCATTGTGCAGAGGTCAAGAGAATGAGATTTTGTAATTGTACATATAATTAAATGTACAAAGAAAGATTGTGTGTAAGGGTCATGCACAAGCATTGTGCAAAATTTTAAGCATATCATCCACTTTGGTTTTTCTGACCTTTTTATCCCCCTATTGAGAATTATACTGCATACTATCAAACAGACCCTCCATACAAGGCTGCTGTATCAGCACATGATACACCAACCACAGATCAGTATTGGATGATATGGAACTCATTTTTACAGGTATATGTATACAGACACTAGCTACATAGCCTACACTGGTAAAATTCCTATGTGGTGCTGGGAATTTACTACTGTATGCTATTTGTATTTGTGTCTTTTTGTGGGCCAGGTTTGTGACATTCGAGTAAATACTATCAAATTTGAGTGACTTTTGGACATGCTGTAAATGTATACTTAGGCATGTCAGAAAATAATGAAAGTCATTAGCATTTAAGTCGAAAACATGTTATCAAAACATAATTTTTCTTAACCAGATCTTAAGTACAATTATGGAAACTTGTAGTAACTGTTGTAGGTAGCTGCTTGCTACCGATAGCTATTTGGCTAATGGATAGTGCTAGTCTGGCACACAGGTGGTGGAAAACTAATAATAATATTGGTAATAAATTTGGCACACAGGTAGTGGAAAACAGATAATAATTATGGTAATAAATAAATGAATAAGATAAATAAAAGTTTGATGCAGATGGCAACACATGGCAGAAAGTTTCATGCCAGTTTGTGTAAATGTGTCATTTGGCACAAAAGTCTGTGTGTAGATGTTTTAGTACAATGGCCTGCCTCTTTTTAAGCCTTCCATACCAGAGACTACCTCTTCACCCCTTCATCAGAGGCCACAGTCATGTGTAAAATTGAAACCAAAAAAAAAACAAAAACAAAAAACAAAAAGAAAAACAACAACAACAACAAAAGTTTATCATGTGTACAGTCAGGTATCTGTTTCTGTGAATTGATATGATTCAATTTTAAGTTCATACATGTATGTATTTTTAGGTTCCAAAGCTAGAAGTGGTTCAGACCCAGAGATAAAAAGTGGTAATGCAGGTCAAGTTCAGAGAGGGTTTCCTCCTAAAAGGGAACCTGGTTCTGTGCCAGGAGCCAGTTTAATGGCCAAGAAGCCGAAGATGGTGACACAAACCTTCACACCTCTTGGCAGGTCTGAAACAGAGAGAAGACCTTCTCCCACTCCACAGATAATGCAGTATGAGGAAATTGCTCAAGAAGGTATGATACTGGTATCTACAGCCCTGACTGATTCAAAATCTACCGGTTCTGTGACATGTTTTATCATGGCACTGTGTGCAAGGCATCCTTTAGTAGTTTGTTGATTCTTGTCAAATGTGCAATGTACACATGTTAACTACATTATGAAAACTCACCATCGGTACATTAAAAAAAAAAAAATGAAAAAGTCAATACTGCTATTTATCAGAGCATAAACAACAGCATGGTTAAAACATGGAGGTATTAATGAGATAATATGTCCATGGTTAAAATAAGTAAATGTGTCAATTACAGTTGATCCAAGTGAATTGATGGATGCTATTACGGAGGCAGAGGAGGACCTTGATGATGAGAGGGTTGAGAGTCTGCTGTGTGGTGCAGTAAAATACTTAAAGATGAACCGTGCAAAGCCAGATCCTGCAGTTTTTCTGACCTTGATGTACCTCGGCAAGGCTCGACCTTTGATGTTTGGCAGTGAAGTGGTCATAGAGGTACGTTTGAGATGGTGGGGATGTGTGTGTGTCTTCATGAATAAAAGATAGCCGTGTGTTACTCATCATGATGGATGATAAAGTTGGCCTTCCATAAGTATGATGGGTGAAAAGTAAGCCTACAATAATCATTGTGATGAATAAATGAATAAAAAGTAGGCCTTCAGCAGTAAAGAAAGTAGGTATCAGTTATGAATAAGAAGGGGACCTACAGTGATAACGTTGAATAAAAACAAGGTCTATGGCTGGGCTTGTGCTGGGGATTTTATTTTGTTAGGCAACTTGGCTAAAATTACTTAAATCTTTTAGCCAATCTTTAATCCTGTTAGCCAAAGTCAGCTCACATCTAACATCTAATAGATGGCCTTTAAATGATAAAACAGTAAAAAAAAAAACTGATTTTGAAGCTAAAGAAGAACAAAATTTTTTTGGCCAGTTTGGGCTAAAAGGTTGCAAATTCTTTTAGCCAAATTTCGCAATCATTAGCTTATGGCTAATGGCTAGCACCAGCCCAGCTTTGGTAATCATGACAATGAATAGCAATTAGGTCCATGATGTGTGCATAAGAATCATAATGATGATATTTTAAGCCTGAGAGTGCTGTAAGCCAGTTCACA
Source organism: Hermodice carunculata (assembly GCA_964020975.1). Classification (NCBI taxonomy): domain Eukaryota; kingdom Metazoa; phylum Annelida; class Polychaeta; order Eunicida; family Amphinomidae; genus Hermodice; species Hermodice carunculata. The sequence continues at coordinate 93,299,356 of OZ026613.1, read as the reverse complement.
AGGTCTGACCAGTGTTAAATATTGCAAAATTACATCAGGGAGGTGTATGAGAGGGAGAGGGCACTTGCGGCCGTCCTTTCAAGCGATGTGTGTCTCGGTGTTGTTACTGGACTTTCTGAGCACCCTGTGTTTATTTTGCCATCGAGGGCGAAAAGGGCCACACTGCGCATGCTCATTCTCCCAGAAACAGTGTATCACTTGAAAAAACATTTTCTCTTTACGAAATAAACAGAAGTGCCTGACAAATAAACAAACTTAGCGGCCAGAATCGGAAAAATCTAACACTCTGGTTACTTTTTCTTCGGTCAGTGCCACACATTAACTACTACTGTACCCGACCATCATTACCAGATACATGTGCACTGGCTCAATAAGGAGCCTTTGCTGATTATTTACAGTAATGTTTGCATGTTTATTTCATTAATACCTAGCAAATCCTAAAATTGGTGGAGTTTGCACGTTAAGTAGACAATTTCACATACTTCATCAAGACAAACCAAAAGTGCCAATCCAATGACCAAACTTCGTACTTTGCAACTGTACAACTAGTTTCCATGCCTAAATCGCCCTCAGCTAGTTTTTTAGAATGAAAAGTTGGCTACTTTCAACAGTTTTGTCGCATTTTGTGGATTTTGTTTACCCGCGACAAGCAAACACAAACAAATCGTAGCGCCCAAACTGAATCGTCATTTTCTACACAACAGCGAACATCGAACCACTGCAAAATTACACAAAAGAAAGTTAATATATACCTGTGTATGACACAGATCAAGAATACTGATAAGTTATGTTCAATAAAGGTGAAATCCGTGTATAAAATTTGTTTACAACGTGCTGCACAATTTGAACTTGAACCAAAATGGCGCTGTTCACACGTCTTCCCGTCAGATACCGTCCTTCCAGCTGGGCAAGCTGCCAAGACCGCGAGACTTTGGGTGAGCAGATTAACTCTTTCATGTCTACTCGCCTGGAACCTTCAAAGTGGGCAAGTGCCCTCTCCCTCTCATACACCTCCCTGATTACATTTAACTTAGTGGAGGGGATTGAGCTATAACAGCAAAATCGTGACCCAACACAAAAGGAGTTTTTTTTTCGTTTTTGTAAAATTTGGCACTTTACTTTTCTTGTCACCAGACATGAATGCTAAAAAAACCCAAAATTTATGTGACAAAAAGGGGGAAAAACATGATCATGTTTTAGCTGGCTAGAGCACAAGCATGTCTGTTTACAAACATATGCTAAAAAATCCACCAAAGTTTGGATAGCAATTGGCTGCTTTCCACAACCCAGGACCTTAGCAAGGACAAGCAACCAACTGTGACACTTTAAGGTGTGCTGCTGGCAATTCTTGAGTAAACTGCTTGACAAGATTAGGACTGCTTTGTTGTGGTGATCAAATAGCCATGTAGATAATAACCCATGTGTGAGTATATAAGAACAATGGCTTAATTGGCCTGTTAATAGCTGAATACACAAGTCACGTTCCAATGGTCTTGCCTGATGTCCTGCTAGGGTGTGGGTATTTTACAGAGAAATACACTAGGAATATGTACATTTTCTCTAAAATCTGCCCACAGAAACCAGGGATACACTTTGTATGAAAAATGCTGAAAAGAAAGTTTTTAAGTCACGTTAGTGCTTTACATATTTAAATTATGAAATGCCCAGTCAATTGTGGAATACATACTTTATTCAAATTTATCAAAGTTTGCAGGACTATCTATTGGTCTTCATGTTCACTCATGCATTTCATGCACATCAATGGGCTCATGATTTCCTACTCAGAGTGTGATATGAATGATGAACGGTAAAAGGTGGCAATTGTCAAAATGGCACCTGGTGACCGATGTGACCCTCAATGTGATTTGTATTGTATTGTAAACGTATTTATTTCCAAGAATGGAACTGGATTACCCAGTAGCTATTACAAATAACTAGTCGAGGGGTTCTCCAGACATACAGAACACACAATAAATATACAAGACACACAGGACGGTACAAATCAGTTTGCAAGTTGGAATACAATCAGGTATAACAGGTACCAATTATCAGTTAACGAACCGTCTGGTCTGGGTAATGTACAATTGAACAGCTGAAAAAATTTCAATATTTAACACATCCGAAAGGCTGGTACTACCAGACAGCATAATTTCTAGAAGTCTATCGCCGACATGATTTACTAATAAGTTAGGATGTACACCAGGAGCAAGCACATTTGCAACAGACCTCAGGAGTGTAAGTCTAGGTTGTTCAAAAAGTGGGCAAAACAGGAAAAAATGACGCGTGTCTTCATTTAGGTAGTTGCATGAACAGGCAGAAGAGGGCAGGATATTAACTTCATATAAGTGGGAATTAAGTATAGACCTCCCTAGGCGAAGCTGGGTGTGAGTTATATTTGCAAAGCGATCACCAAACACGAAGTAATTTGGAATTTCATGGCGAAAGAACAGAACTTTGGCAAGTTTTACTTTGAAGATTGAGAGTGTTTGGGAAAGCTTGACATCATCAGGTAAGTCGTTCCAAAGGCGAATGGCGGATGGTAGAAACGAACTAAAGTAACGATCAGTCCTGCACTTAATTTGCCTTTGTGGGGGGGGCCTGCGGAGGAGGCGGCCGGTCGGGTGTAAGTCGTAATTCGGGATTAATTCATATAGGTAAGGGGGGGTAAGCTTATTGAACATTTTGTAGAAGAACACTAATTTGAAACATTGTCTGCGGGTGTGAAGCGGTTCCCAGCCAATTTCAGCCAATAGTCTATCACGTGACGAAAATTTCATAGCACCCGTACATATTCTAGCAGCTTCATACTGTATTCCTTCTAGGAGATCAGATAACTCTTGTGTGCAGTTGTCAAAAAGGACACAACCGTATTCTAGGATGGGTCGAACCATGGTCAGATACAATTTTGATAAGGTTTTCCTGGAAAGTTTGAACTTAAGCCGTTTTAGAACAGATAGACGTTTACTCGCTGCAGTGACAATGCGATTAATATGTGAGTGCCATTTTAAATCATGCGAGAGAGTGATACCTAAGTGAGTGTGGTGTGTAGCCTCCGGGATGGGTGTCTCACCAAGATACAAGGTTGGGCGAGTTACTTTGTCTCGTTTGCATGAGAACAGGACCGAAAGTGATTTAGTGGCACTAAATGTCATGCGCCAGATCCGACCCCACATAGAGAGATGGCCGAGATCAGTATTAATGCGAGTCCCAGAGACTCCACGATCATAAATTATTTCGAGAATGCTAGTGTCATCGGCGAAGAGCCTGATGTCACACGTAATATTATCAACAATATCGTTAATATAAATTAAGAATAGGAGGGGCCCGAGTATAGAGCCCTGGGGCACGCCTGCCTCGATAGGTAACCACGAAGAACTTTGACCATGAATGACAACCCTTTGGTGTCGATTACTGAGATAACTATCAAACCATTCCATAATTGGTGGGGAAATGCCCAGTTGACGCATTTTAAAAAGGAGGCCTTCATGCCATACGCGGTCAAAGGCTTTAGAAATATCAAGGAAAACCATTCTGGCCTCTTTGCCTAGTTCTAGGCCATTGTAGATTTTGTGAACTATACTAATTAACTGGTTTATTGTGGAATCATTAGAAACGAAGCCAGAATTTCGCCTAGTTAGGAGATTATTACTCATTAAATACTCATACAATTTATTGTAAACTAATCTTTCGAAGACCTTAGATACGTTGCATAATAGGGAAATTGGTCGGTAGTTTGATTTTAATTGTGTATTAGCTTTCTTGTGAACCGGGCATATATTTGATTTCTTCCACTGCGTAGGAAATTTACTATTTGTTAAAGAAATGTTGAATAATCTAGTAAGGGGCTCGGAAATACTTGGACTAGTTTGTTTGAGAAGAAAGTTGCTCAAGCCATCAGGGCCTGTCGCGGAGCTAATTTTGAGCGAGGTAATGATTTTAAGGACATCATTTTCATTCAAAACAAAGGGGTCTAGCCTGGCATCTGTGCGATACATAAAAGCAGGTAATGGGGGTGAGTTGTCGTCTGTGGGTGTTCTGCACTGGCTAGCAAAATATTGGTTAAAAACTTCAGCTTTCTCAGAATTATTAGAGATGATGTTGTCATTTTCGATGAGGGGTGGGATGCTAGGATGCAACTTACACCCTAATATAGATTTTGACAAATTCCACCACTTCTTTACATTAATTTCTCTACAGTCTAGTTCAGACCGAAGTTTGGAGAAATAGGTCCGGATTGCCTTTTTGTTTGCCGAAACAGAAATATTCCGGCAGCGCTTGTAAAATTGGTAGAGCCTTTCGGTAACAGGGGAAGGATTGCCATTGTCTTTTTTAAGAGATTTCTTATAACTTTTCCATGCTCGGTTCCGTCTACGTATTAAGAGTTTAGTATGGCCAGTTACCCAAGGTTTGTCCTTAGGCCTGATGAGCACTTCTTTACAAGGAATGAATTCTTTTGCAGTATCAATAAACAATTGAGTCCAATAATCTACGTACTCCTCTACCGTATTGAAAAGATCAAAGCCAATGCCCCAAGGGGCATGGGAAAGAGCATCATTTAGTTCATCAAAGTTGCCACGTTTATAATCCCAAACTGTTCTTCTAAAAGCTTGGTCATTGGGAAAGGTGATAGAAATTGTACAAAAGATAACAGAGTGGTCCGAATTAGCTACTGGAGGAAGAACACCACTATCTAGGATGTACCCAGGTGAGTCTGTTATGAGTAGATCAAGGAGGTTATTCGAAAATTCGGTTGAGCGAGTTGGTTCATTTATGATTTGGAATAAATTATTGCGAGCAATGAGATCAACAAGCTTTGTACCAAGCTCGCTGCCAGCATGATCTGAGTCCCACGTTGAACAGCGATCGTTAAAATCACCGGTTATAATAATAGTTTTGGGATTTAATTCCATAGCTTTAGATATAGATTCCGAAAAATCAGTGAGAAATGCATCACGTTCGTAAGCAAGTTGACCCGGTGGGCGGTAGTAGACTCCAACTAAGGCTAGGCCACGATCTGTAGCAATTTGAGCCCAGAGACATTCACAGTTTTCTGATTCGAGTTCGGAGCGGCGGGTACATGGTAAGGATTCTTTGACGTATATGGCAACACCACCACCGTGGCTGGCCCGGTCGCGTCGGAGAGGAGGCTGGTAACCTGGAATGGATAATAATTGGTTCGGGTAGCTCACATCGAGCCAGGTTTCGGATAAAGTGATAATGTCCATATCTTCGGCTTGGGCAAAGACATGGACTTCATCTAACTTTCCATCACTTTTAAGACTACGAATATTGATATGACAGAGTTTAACTTTTTTTAAGCTTTGCGGTCCAGGGTTTGTATGAATATCAATGGCTGATAAAAAGAAGTAATATAACACCACGAGGGCATGTCGCATACTAAGAAAATTATTGTACGAGAGTAGCAGAAATAATACAGGTAGGAACGACAGTGCTGCGCCAACTTGGTCTGCGTCATAATTTTCAATTGTGACTTTCAGCAGAAATTTGGATAAGTGAAAAAGCCCAATTGCCGCCCTGAATTGTTCTAAACTACAGCCCATGTCGGTATGAGTTGGGAAAAATCTTAACTGCAACTACTGAGACCTGTTTTGTGCGTGATTCTACCAGCAGAAATACAAAAATACAGTAGCGAACAGAGTTCAATAGATTCAAGCTTACAAGATACACATCAGATGATTTAAAGTAAGTTACGTAACACAACTTGGCAAACAGAATGATGCAAAAAGGAAATAATACATAAGTGACATGAAATATGCGATGAATGTAGCTGATTGACACAAACATTGAAGCGTGTGCATAAGCACCGATTAGAAAACAACATAAAAAACAAAAAAGATAGAAACATGAAATGAACATTATAAGTGTAAGTAAACCTTGCATGGTTCAAAAATGAGACAATATCTGGAATAATTATCCGTTAGATATGGAAAGCGTTTAAATAAGTACTATCAGTGGCGTGAAATGTTTGTAACTAATGACAAATATCGGTAGTAACACGTGTTTTCAAACATGGGCATTTAGGCTAATAATAACCTGATGACGTTGGTGCGCATCACCAATTGTACAGACAATGCACTCAAAACAAGAGTAAACAGACTTTAAGAGTCTACAAGCTATGTTATATACACCTGTACATTATCAGAAAAAAAAAATCAACATGATAACCAAGGTTGTTGAGCATAAATGATAGGGAACAAGTTAATGATGCTATCACATCGATACATGTGTGTGTAAAGACCCAATGACTTACTCAAGGTTAGACCATGGAGCTACAATATGGCTCCATGGTTAGGCGTACAATCAACTAAGTTTAAGATTAAATGACAGCTGGTAATACCGCAAATGTTAATGATCGAGCCAACAAGTGGTAGTAGATATATATGTTGCGGCGGCTCAAATTGTACATCGAAGACATCGAATAACGAAGCAAGCCGGTGCTTCAGTGTGCATGTAGTATGTGGAACACACAGCCATGTATGCATAAGGATACATGGCTGTGTGTCAATGAATACGGTTTCAACCTATGTGTAAATCGTTACTCAGAAGCATGCCATCATTGTATTTGTGTCTTTTTGTCCAGAACCACTTCCTAGTAGTCATTACCCTATTCCACAGTCTGATCTCCTTGCTGTCCATGAGCTAACCTGTCACTGGCTAACCTATGTACATATGGAAGTACTAGTGTCCATATTGCACCTGTTCTTCAGTAGAATTTTGACATAGGCTGTATTAGCCCAAATAAATTAACAGGTCTTCAGCAGGTAATCACACAGAACGTGTTTTGGAGTCTGTACCTTTGCATGTCTCTCTGAATGGAGGTCCTTGTCTTAGCTAAATATTCAGTAAATACAACCCACATAATAATGGATAAATATGAACTTGGCAAATGATGAATTAGCTAAATACGTGAAGTTTTGTTTATAAATGCAGAGCTTCATTATGAATGAAGAATACCTGTCAAACCAAACATAATTACTAGAGTACCAGGTCACATTCGAACAATTTGACTTACTCCTGAACCAGTATGTACCTTTTCTAGCTGGACAGCTTATCTTAGTTAAATTATTAAGTTATATACATTATAAAGCCTCACAAGCCTTTCTATAGTCTTGCCCTATCCATGACCAACTTGCTTTCATTGTTTACCGGCAAAAAAGATGCATAGCGATCAAGGAATCTAACACTGGATCACTTGTCTCTAAATGTGCCACAAACATTAAAAGCAGGGCTTCAATTCAGCATAAATAATTATAAATGTCTCCAAATTGACATGAATGTGAAATACTGAATAACATTTAAATATTAATCTTGAAGTAAATTAATGTGAAGCATACGCCTTCACTAAAACTGGTATCATCTGTAGCGCTGTCACTTTGTGTGGAAGGCTGGCAAATTGCATTTGCATGGACTTACCTACTTCACACGGGATTGTTTCGAAGTACACTGTGTGATGGGAGAAAAAAAAGCTTTAAAAATTGGAGCATCAGGAGGATGTAACAATCAGATTCCTTTTAAAAAAACTGCAAAAATGACTATGCTCTTTGCTTTTAGCTGGTTGATCGGTCATGTAAAATCTGTCTGTTCGCAGCATGTTGCGATATCACTTGCCTGTACTCACCCACCCTCCTCCCGTCACAAAGTTTCAGTTTGTGTCTCAATCAGTTTATTGCAGTTCATGGACGAACCAACTATCTTTCAGTGGGCTAGTTATCTCCACGAAATAAAAATATGTATGTGATATGAATAGCAATATGCAAGAAAAGCATGTCAAAGTGAATGGCATTCTTTATCATGAAGGAGCTAATCTGTAGAGGAACCAGTGAAATAGGCTGGGCATATTGTGCTCCCTGCAGCAAACCACGTGCCAGCCATGACCACGAAGAACGCACTCCCTTGTTATGCCACATTCCTTTCTCAGTTTTGCAGGGACTGGCAACTTTGATGCCTGCTAGACAGTCTCATTAACATTAAGATGTAAACCTTGAAGTAAATTTGTATGAATCCTACATCCCACTGCAATCGGCATCGTCTATGGCTTGTATGTGGAAGGCTGCCACATTTCAGATGTATGGACTTGTCCACTTCTTAGGCGGGTGCATCAAAGTACACTGAACCAAAAAGACCTGATTTCGAGGGGGGGGGGGGATTTGATACTTTGGCCATTAGGCGGACATGACAATCGCATTACTGTTGTTTTTGTAAATGACTGCAAAGTGGCTCTGCATATTGTTTTTTTTATCAGTTGATTGGTCATGTAAAATGTGTCAGTGAGCAATTTGTAGCATTACCACTGCACCGTGGTCACAAAGTTTAGGTTCTGTGTCACGATCAATTTATTGCAGAACTTCATAAATGAACCAACACGGTTAAAGTATCTCCACAGAATAAATTATATATAAGGCCCTATCATATGAATGACAAAAGCCAAAAAAACTTGGGCAATGTTTATGTATCAGATTGTCCTATCCTATTTGCAGTTTTGATGAAATTGGGAACTTTCTTGCTTGCAAAACAGACTCACTTTGTGTTATTGTTACATAACGATTGAAGTGTGTGTCACACCATCAGAACTATGAAAGCAAACACAGTTAGTCTTGACAGGAAACATTAATTTTACCCATTTGTCCAAACTGTAACATCGCCTTTGTCATGGTGCGTTCTAGTAGCCTCTGTAACAGATATTAGGCCTAATGTCTGATCAAAGACTACTGTAGGAAAGGGGGTGGGGGGGGGGTGCTAGTACACTGGTACAAGTAATAATTTTGCCCTAGTACAAGGTTCAGAAAAATAAGAAAAAGACAATTAATGGTTGGCACCAAGTACAGAGATTAAAAAGTCTTCCAGTGCGTAAGTATGGCAATAAAAATGCCCAGTTTGACAGTACGTTAAGTGCCCAGGAAACCAATAGAGTGGGTTATCCAGATGTAACAATGCGTCTTATCGCCAATGCAAAGTTGAAACTAATGGATTCTCAACACATGAAAGGCATTCTGTGTTTTCTTTTATTTTGTTTTTTTAAACTCTGATTTATCTTGGGAGTGTTGTTTGTTTATCAGTAACAGGATTCTTGTCTCAGTTGTCATTTGATATCAAAGGGTAGGCAGAATGGCATCCAACTCAAGTACAACTTGCCTAGCATGGCAATTGCAAAGTTGAATTTTTGAAAATGAAGAAGAAAAACTTGAGCCTGCCAGCGTCAATTAAAAGCTAATTGATCAATCTAATTCAAATAATCGTCTTTTGAAAGATAAATATATAAGAAACTGTATTTTTTTGTTTTTCCATCAGATGCCTCCTTGCAAAACTTTTGTAGCTCACAAAATGAATTGACTGTTGATGTTTAAAATGATGATAAAGAATTTGATTATTCTGTAGTTATGTAATTTACTTGTAAACATATAAATTGTAAAAAATATGGTTCCTGCATGTTAGTCTAAACACATACTTGAATTTTAAATATTTAATACACTTTTCCATCCATTATTTTTTTTTAAGAAATGCTGACAAATGTGCAATCTGATACCCTCTTGTAGACCAGCTTATAAAATCCTTGAAAATGATCGTATCGATATAAAACTTGATTTTAACAAATTTGGATATCTTTACAATAAATAAAATGTATGGTTTTGTCCGTGAAATGTGAAACATAGTTCATATGTGTAACGCCAAAGTCACAGGACTGCTGTGCACGGCTCAATCCCCTCCACTACCTTAAGTAGCTGCAATATAATTAAACTAGTGACAATTTCTGTGTTATGTGTGACAGTTTATTGTTTTGAAATAAACTGATAACGTACTAAGAAGATAGTAGGCCACACATACATGTGATCAAAATTTCAGATTGTAAAGTAGACAGAAAGAGATTTGGCATATTTTGTCCGGACAAAACAAAAAAGTAATTGTTTGTATTTGTGAACTACAGGGGACTAATTGATGACTCGGAACAACTACGAGTGCACACACAGAACTGCTGCCTTTAATAACGTTGATTTTTGTACACTTCACATGACGCTGGTCGCTTACACCTCACCAGGTCTTATCCATTTACCGCTCAGCGTACATCGCTCATCGCATTAACTGCAATTACATTCATAACATTAAGTATCTCCAAATCAAAATCGAACCTTTAACATAGTATATCACATATACAAAGCACATTCATTTATCACACATAAATTCATATGATTACATTTAATCGAAAAGTCCAAATTGTATACATTAAGCGCGGCCCTTTTGTCACATATTACCGTGAACAAAAATTGTAAACCACACAAAGTTGATCCAATTACCGTCAAACTTCAAAGTACTTTATGATAACAAATACTCAATCAAGCATTTTCAACTACGACGCGAAAAGCAAATAACTTATGCTTACAATATTACGGAATACCTACCCGGCATTTTGCCACCTTCAACACGTCGTGCACAAGTACCAAAACCAACAATATTTATTCTTATGTGCAAATGAACGGCACAACCGTATATTACAAAAGAAAAACCCTCCAATTCTAGTTTAAAACCATCATATAAAATTACAATAATGCTTTTACTTGACACAGCGTGGCATATACGCGTGCATCTTACTTGGCACAGCGTGACATATACGCGTCCTGGCATGTCTTACTATAAACATACAACGCGCACATGTATTTCACCAAAGTTTTACCAAACAATACATGAACTTTGAAAAACCTCAATATATTTCATAAACTCGTACATGTAAGCGCATTTTAACGGCAAAAAGCATGACCCAGTAAAACGCGTTTTCACGAGTTGCCTTTTTTGAACGATGCGTACATTTAGTTAGTTCATTTAAGTATGTACATTTACATTTCAATATCAAGTTAAACTTCTTAATATACTTACAGGAACACTATTGCAGTGTCTGCGTTAAAACCACCCCATGTTAGTTACAGAAGTAAACTGTGCATTGGCCAAATGCACGCACCCTGCGTGCCTGTAACAAGTGCAGCTACAAAAAAGAACCGCATGAATAAAAAACCCAGATATAACTCCATCAAATTTCACGTGGGCAAAAGTAACGAGTTGAATACTCGTCAAAAATTGGAAGTAAATCGACGGGAAATGGACAAGCACTCACTATTAGCTCCCATGTGTCCGTTAATTATGTACAATATATGGGGAACATAGTCCCAAGGCGCCCGCAAGCGGGTAACGTAACCAGAACTCTTCCACTCCCAGTGAACAGCGACGCCGGGTGACAAGCAGGGGGCCGCAACAAGATTCTTCGCCTTTATATATGCGCCAGAACGCGCGGGAAACAGCAGGGTCACAGTCAACGAGGTCAGACAAGTACAGAGTAAACCCACAACGAGCCAAAAAAGGGGAAAAGCAGCAGACAGGGGTGAAACCTGCGTCACACAACGAGGACAACAACAACAAAAATCAAATACGACTCAACTGTATTTGACAGTATTTATCACATGGCCAGCGGTGCCAACCTGCTCTTAAAATGCGGGAGGTAGTCACTAAAATTCAGGGAGAGTGATAACTTAATATGAAATATAGAAGGAAAATATTGATAAAATTCAGGGAGGTGGCTTAAATTTGCCAAAATCTAAAAAAATTGTCAAGAATTTTCAGCATAAAATTCCAGGAGTCTCCTGGGTAATCTGGCAGTGTTGGCAACACTGCATGGTAACAATGTGATAGTACATGTAGTTTGTATGATATGTGTTCATTCTTTGCAGGCTTTCTGTAGTCTTTTGAAGAGAGATGTTTCCATCAATTTCAAGACCAAGAGCAATGCATTGGTGTCAGTGCTGGCTTGCAATGTCCTGACGGCTGCATTCATCGATGAAGAGAACTGGCCTGACAGCTTCATGAAGGTACATGTAAATGTAGCTTTATGTAGAAAAATATTAAATCTTTATTCACATAGTAAAGTATTTCACCATAAGAATATG